>CM012438.1:160000-163396 GCA_003999625.1 Oryzias javanicus | reverse complement strand
GGTTGTCTATGACTATCTAACTGATCATGTATGAAGAGTGCCTTCCCCGAGCTTCTGGAGACCGGCACACCGTGGTTCGCCATTGAGTGGAGTCCGAACCGAAGCACGGGTCCAGGTTGGGCCTTCGGCCCAACCTGAACAACTAACCTAACCCTAACCCAAATCGGACCTTCCCGGGCCGGGATCTGGACCCCGAGGCCCAGGTCCAAATTCGCTCCAAAAAAAATTTAAAAAAAATACTTCCTTCATACTTAGAGGCTTTGATATTAGAGTATGACGGTCCTCAGGTACCCCCCTACTCGCTCACCGAGTATGGAGGGCCTACTCCAAGGTTTTGGCCAAACCATGTCCCACGCAAGCCAATCGTACCTCACCACGTTCGGCCCGGCCCACTGACCCACATATCCGAAGGGGGGTCCGGCTGCAAAGCCCACAAGTGGTTACCCCTCAACTTCAAAAATTTGCACTCAAATGTTACCCACCCAATAGACTCCAATGGTCCAAACGTGCTCCTAAGTGGTTTTCTGGGGGGACCAATTTTGGCTCAAAACACTTAGAACATTTTCCGCCAGGCCTCATCCTGGAATCCCATTGGTCGAGCGGTTTTTCGCTTATAACTCCCGAACCGTAGCTCGTAGAGACTTGCAAACGCTCTCCGTCAGACATAATTCGGCCACGCTGAACACGCAGGAAGTGACCCCGAGTCTCTACGACCTTCCGTTTCAAAAGTTACGCCCCAAAGTACCCAAAAAGTGGGCGGAGCTCAGGAACGAGTAGGTCCGAGAGGCGTGGGGACAGCGCCAATCGTTTCTAACCCCGTGTCGTGGGGGAAAAAGTTTGGTTTCATCTCTCTACGACACTTCCCGTTCAAAAGTTTACTGGGGGGCGACAGACCAGCAAAAACCCTATATACCTAACCTAACCCTAACCCTAACCCTAACCCTAACCCTAACCCTAACCCTAACCCTAACCCTAACCCTAACCCTAACCCTAACCCTAACCCTAACCCTAACCCTAACCCTACCTCCAACTTCAAAAATTTGCACTCAAAAGTTACCCCCAGTAGACTCCAAATGGTCCAAAACGTACTCCTAAGTGGTTTCTGGGGGGACATTTTGGCTCAAAAACACTTAGAACATTTTCCGCCAGGCCTCATCCTGGAATCCATTGGTCGAGCGGTTTTTTCGCTCATATAACTCCCCGAACCGTAGCTCGTAGAGACTTGGAAACGCTTCTCCGTCAGACATAATTCGGCCACGCTGAACACGCAGGAAGTGTCCCGAGTCTCTGCGACCCTTCCGTTCAAAAGTTACGCCCAAAAGTACCCCAAAAGTGGGCGGAGCTCAGGAACCGTACGTCCGAGAGGCGTGGGGACAGGCCCAATCGGTTTCTAAAACCCCGTGTCGTGGGGGAAAAGTTTGGGTTTCATCTCTCTACGACCTTCCGTTCAAAAGTTACTGGGGGGCGACAGACCAGCAAAAACCCTATATACCTAACCCTAACCCTAACCTAACCCTAACCCTAACCCTAACCCTAACCCTAACCCTAACCTAACCTAACCCTAACCTAAACCCTAACCTAAACCCTAAACCCTAACCCTACTTATCTTCCACCCTAATCCTCACCCACCATCTTCCCTAAACTTAACCAACCCACCCCACAAACACCCCCCGGCCTAACCTAAGTCACCCCATTTTGGTTCCTTTTTATAAGCCATTATTATAAGCCCTCCCCCACCAGTTTCCCTAAACCTAACCACACCAACTCCAGAAAATTCCCCTCTTGCCTAACCCTAAGTATCCCCTATATTTGTATCTATTTTGATAATTTATCAACCATTATTATAATCCCCTCCCCACCAGTGTCCCTAACCTTAACCAAACCCCCACCCCCCCCATCCCACCCCCCCCCTCGCCTAACCCTAAGTTTCCCAAAAACATATTTTATTTAGCAGACATATTTATAACCCCTCACCAACCAGTTTCCCTAAACCTAACCACCACCCCCCCTCGCCTAACCCTAAATTTCCCAAAAACATATTTTATTTAGCAGATATGTTTATAACCCCTCACCCACCAGTTTCCCTAAACCTAACCACCACCCCCTCGCCTAACCCTAAGTTTCCCAAAAACATATTTTATTTAGCAGACATGTTTACAACCCCTCACCCACCAGTTTTCCTAAACCTAACCACCCCACCCCTCTCGCCTAACCCTAAAGTTTCCCCCAATTTTAGTTTCCTCTTATTAATTTATAAGCCTTTATTATAACCCCCCACCCACCGGTTCTTCTAACCTTAACCACGCCCCTTCCTTGCCAAAACCCAGCTTTTGAATCCGGAATAGACCCTTTCCCTTTCTTATCTGTTTTCAACTTTATGACGAATACACACACTAGACACTTCAAGGGATTTTCGAATCCCACTGCACTCATGCTAATAACAAGGGCCTCAAAAACCCATTGCACAACTCACCATCCTTAAAAACAAATAGGACTCCAGCACATACACCTCAAAGGATATTCATATCCTACAACACTCACTGACATCTACAAGGGATATTTCATTCCCACCTGCACAACTTTACATACCACATTAGCTTCATTCGTCCTTTCTTATTTTATTTTTATTCCTTCTTACCAACTTACCTACAATATTTATTTTCTTTTCTTCTCATGCACCCCCTTTTAACAATAGATACCTACGCAAACAAGGACATGTACAACGTGTCCACTACACACATATGGAAAGGCTACTTGGTTCACCTTGGCTCGCCTTGGTTTACCTTGGTTCCGATGCACCACACAGCACAACAAAACAAAACCCACCATTACAATACATATAATAAGTTTTGGTTGTCTATGACTATCCTAACTGATCATGTATGAAGAGTGCCTTCCCCGAGCTTCTGGAAGACCGGCACACACCGTGGTTTCGCCATTGAGTGGAGTCCGAACCGAAGCACGGGTCCAGGTTGGGCCTTCGGCCAACCTGAACAACTAACCTAACCCTAACCCAAATCGGACCTTCCCGGGCCGGGATCTGGACCCCGAGGCCCAGGTCCAAATTCGCTCCAAAAAAATTCTAAAAAAATACTTCCTTCATACTTAGAGGCTTGATATTAGAGTATGACGGTCCTCAGGTACCCCCCTACTCGCCCACCGAGTATGGAGGGCCTACTCCAAGGTTTGGCCCAAACCATGTCCCACGCAAGCCAATCGTACCTCACCACGTTCGGCCCGGCCCACTGACCCACATATCCGAAGGGGGTCCGGCTGCAAAGCCCACAAGTGGTACCTCCAACTTCAAAAATTTGCACTCAAATGTTACCCCCAATAGACTCCAAATGGTCCAAAACGTGCTCCTAAGTGGTTTCTGGGGGGACCATTTTGGCTCAA
>CM012438.1:0-155000 GCA_003999625.1 Oryzias javanicus | reverse complement strand
GGCCCAACCATGTCCCACGCAAGCCAATCGTACCTCACCACGTTCGGCCCCGGCCCACTGACGACATATCCGAAGGAGGTCCGGCTGCAAAGCCCACAAGTGGTACCTCCAACTTCAAAAAATTTGCACTCAAAGTTACCCCCAGTAGACTCCAAATGGTCCAAAACGTGCTCCTAAGTGGTTTCTGGGGGACCATTTTGGCTCAAAACACTTAGAACATTTTCCGCCAGGCCTCATCTGGAATCCCATTGGTCGAGCGGTTTTTTCGCTCATAACTCCCGAACCGTAGCTCGTAGAGACTTGGAAACGCTCTCCGTCAGACATAATTCGGCCACGCTGAACACGCAGGAAGTGTCCCCGAGTCTCTACGACCTTCCGTTCAAAAGTTACGCCAAAAGTACCCTAAAAGTGGGCGGAGCTTCAGGAACCGTTAGGTCCGAGAGGCGTGGGGACAGCGCCATCGGTTTCTAACCCCCGTGTCGTGGGGGAAAAGTTTGGTTTCATCTCTCTACGACCTTCCGTTCAAAAGTTACTGGGGGGCGACAGACCAGCAAAAACCCTATATACCTAAACCAAACCAGGTTAACTTTCCCTAACCCTAACCCCTTAAAACCAAACCAGGTTTACTTTCCCTAACCTTAACCACTCCCTCCTTCTAATTAGAATTCCCCTTAAAAGCCCTATTTAAATATCCACATTTTTATTTAACATCTTTATAATATAATATATTATTTTTGGATGGGGGCTCTGCCCATGATTGGGCTGTATGGAGTGTGCACTGACCTCTGCCCTCTGATTCTTATTGGGGGGCGGGGTACAAACGCTCTTCATTCTAACCCTAACCCACTACCCTAACCCTAACCCTAACCCCCTAACCCTAACCCTAACCCTAACCCTAACCCTAACCCTAACCCTAACCCTAACCCTTTACCCCATTTTTTGGCCCAAGTCAGCAGGGCCACTTGGTTTTTCGCACAAATCTTTGATGGATTCCGCATCAGCAGCCCGCCCGAGTCCAGAACGGCGCTCGGTCCAAATCGGACCTTCCCGGGCCGGGATCTGGACCCCGAGGCCCAGGTCCAAATTCGCTAGTCAAACTCCTAAAAAAATTCTAAAAAATTTCCTTCATACTTAGAGGCTTGAATATTAGAGTATGACGGTCCTCAGGTACCCCCCTACTTGCCCACCGAGTATGGAGGGCCTACTCCAAGGTTTGGCCCAAACCATGTCCCACGCAAAGCCAATCGTACCTCACCACGTTCGGCTCCGGCCACTGACCGACATATCCGAAGGAGGTCCGGCTGCAAAGCCCACAAGTGTACCCTCCAACTTCAAAAATTTGCACTCAAAAGTTACCCAGTAGACTCCAAATGGTCCAAAACGTGCTCCTAAGTGGTTTCTGGGGGGACCATTTTGGGCTCAAAACACTTAGAACATTTTCCGCCAGGCTCATCCTGGAATCCCATTGGTCGAGCGGTTTTTTCGCTCATACTCCCGAACCGTAGCTCGTAGAGACTTGGAAACGCTCTCCGTCAGACATAATTCGGCCACGCTGAACACGCAGGAAGTGTCCCCGAGTCTCTACGACCTTCCGTTCAAAAGTTACGCCCAAAAGTACCCTAAAAGTGGGCGGAGCTCAGGAACCGTAGGTCCGAGAGGCGTGGGGACAGCGCCAATCTCGTTTTCTAACCCCCGTGTCGTGGGGGAAAAGTTTGGTTTCATCTCTCTACGACCTTCCGTTCAAAAGTTACTGGGGGCGACAGACAGCAAAAACCCTATATAACCTACCCTAACCCTAACCCTAACCTAACCCTAACCCTAACCCTAACTAACCTAACCCTAACCCTAACCACCTAAACCCTAACCCTAACCCTAACCCTAACCCTAACCCTAAATATCCACATTTTTATTTAACATCTTTATAATATAATATATTATTTTTGGATGGGGGCTCTGCCCATGATTGGGCTGTATGGAGTGTGCACTGACCTCTGCCCTCTGATTCTTATTGGGGGGCGGGGTACAAACGCTCTTCATTCTAACCCTAACCAACCCTAACCCTTAACCCTAACCCTAACCCTAACCCTAACCTAACCCTAACCCTACCCTACCCTAACCCTACCCTAACCTAACCCTAACCCTTTACCACCATTTTTTGGCCCAAGTCAGCAGCCACTTGGTTTTTCGCACAAATCTTTGATGGATTCCGCATCAGCAGCCCGCCCCGAGTCCAGAACGGCGCTCGGGGTCCAAATCGGACCTTCCCGGGCCGGGATCTGGACCCCGAGGCCCAGGTCCAAATTCGCTCCAAAAAAATTCTAAAAAAATACTTCCTTCATACTTAGAGGCTTGATATTAGAGTATGACGGTCCTCAGGTACCCCTACTTGCCCACCGAGTATGGAGGGCCTACTCCAAGGTTTGGCCCAACCATGTCCCACGCAAGCCAATCGTACCTCACCATTCGGCCCGCCCCACTGACCCGACATATCCGAAGGGGGTCCGGCTGCAAAGCCCACAAGTGGTACCTCCAACTTCAAAAATTTGCACTCAAATGTTACCCCCAGTAGACTCCAAATGGTCCAAAACGTGCTCCTAAGTGGTTTCTGGGGGGACCATTTTGGCTCAAAACACTTAGAACATTTTCCGCCAGGCCTCATCCTGGAATCCCATTGGTCGAGCGGTTTTTCGCTCATAACTCCCGAACCGTAGCTCGTAGAGACTTGGAAACGCTCTCCGTCAGACATAATTCGGCCACGCTGAACACGCAGGAAGTGTCCCCGAGTCTCTACGACCTTCCGTTCAAAAGTTACGCCCAAAGTACCGCTAAAAGTGGGCGGAGCTCAGGAACCGTAGGTCCGAGAGGCGTGGGGACAGCGCCAATCGCCAGCAAAAACCCTATATACTAACCCTAACCCCTAAACCTAACCCGGCCCAAAGACCGACATATCCGAAGGAGGTCCGCTGCAAAGCCCACAAGTGGTACCTCCAACTTCAAAAATTTGCACTCAAAAGTTACCCCCAGTAGACTCCAAATGGTCCAAAACGTGCTCCTAAGTGGTTTCTGGGGGGACCATTTTGGCTCAAAACACTTAGAACATTTTCCGCCCGGCCTCATCCTGGAATCCCATTGGTCGAGAGGTTTTTCGCTCATAACTCCCGAACCGTACTCGTAGAGACTTGGAAACGCTCTCCGTCAGACATAATTCGGCCACGCTGAACACGCAGGAAGTGTCCCCGAGTCTCTACGACCTTCCGTTCAAAAGTTACGCCCAAAGTACCCCAAAGTGGGCGGAGCTCAGGAACCGTAGGTCCGAGAGGCGTGGGGACAGCGCCAATCGGTTTCTAACCCCCGTGTCGTGGGGGGAAAAGTTTGGTTTCATCTCTCTACGACCTTCCGTTCAAAAGTTACTGGGGGCGACAGAGAGCAAAAACCCTATATACTAACCCTAACCCTAACCCTAACCCTAACTTTCCCTAACCCTAACCCCTTAAACCAAACCAGGTTACCTTTATAACCTTCCACTCCCTTCTAATTAGATTCCCCTTAAAAGCCTATTTAAATATCCACATTTTTATTTAACATCTTTATAATATAATATATTATTTTTGGATGGGGCTCTGCCCATGATTGGGCTGTATGGAGTGTGCACTGACCTCTGCCCTCTGATTCTTATTGGGGGGCGGGGTACAAACGCTCTTC
The DNA here is from genome assembly GCA_003999625.1 of Oryzias javanicus. Lineage (NCBI taxonomy): Eukaryota > Metazoa > Chordata > Actinopteri > Beloniformes > Adrianichthyidae > Oryzias > Oryzias javanicus. Next base: position 151,298 of record CM012438.1, on the reverse strand, counting down.
ATTCTAACCCTAACCCTAACCCTAACCCTAACCCTAACCCTAACCCTAACCCTACCCTCCAAAAACTTTCCTCACATGTGGGGACGAAATGAGGCCCACTTAGGGATGGACCGTGCACGCCCAACTTCCAAGGAAGGGGGGCTGTCTTCCAGTTACCTAACCTACCTTGGCTCGCCTTGGTTTACCTTGGTTCCGATGCACCACACAGCACAACAAACAAACCCACCATTACAATACATATATAAGTTTTGGTTGTCTATGACTATCCTAACTGATCATGTATGAAGAGTGCTTCCCCCGAGCTTCTGGAGACCGGCACACCGTGGTTCGCCATTGAGTGGAGTCCGAACCGAAGCACGGGTCCAGGTTGGGCCTTCGGCCCAACCTGAACAACTAACCTAACCTAACCCTAACTTACCCGGCCCAAAGACCGACATATCCGAAGGAGGTCCGGCTGCAAAGCCCACAGTGGTACCTCAACTTCAAAAATTTGCACTCAAAAGTTACCCCCAGTAGACTCCAAATAAAACGTGCTCCTAAGTGGTTTCTGGGGGACCATTTTGGCTCAAAACACTTAGACATTTTCCGCCCGGTCATCCTGGAATCCAATTGGTCGAGAGGTTTTTTCGCTCATAACTCCCGAACGTAGCTCGTAGAGACTTGGAAACGCTCTCCGTCAGACATAATTCGGCCACGCTGAACACCGCAGGAAGTGTCCCGAGTCTCTACGACCTTCCGTTCAAAAGTACGCCCAAAAGTACCCCAAAAGTGGGCGGAGCTCAGGAACCGTAGGTCGAGAGGCGTGGGGAACAGCGCAATCGGTTTCTAACCCCCGTGTCGTGGGGGAAAAGTTTGGTTTCATCTCTCTACGACCTTCCCGTTCAAAGTTACTGGGGGGCGACAGACCAGCAAAAACCCTATATACCTAACCCTAACCCTAACCCTAACCCTAACCCTAACCCTAACCCTAACCTAACCCTAACCCTAACCCTAACCCTAACCCTAACCCTAACCTAACCCTAACCCTAACCCTAACCCTAACCTAACCTAACCCTAACCCTAACCCTAACCCTAACCTACCTAACCCTAACCCTAACCCCCTAACCCTACCCTAAACCCTAAACCCTAACCCTAACCCTAACCCTAACCCTAACCCTAACCCTAACCCTAACCCTAACCCTAACCCTAACCCTAACCCTAACCCTAACCCCACGCTTCGGGGTCCCCACGGGGAACGGATTGACGTGGAGCCACCAAACTTTAAACACTCCTCCGGGACGTCACTCTGGTGTAGCCTACCAGTTTGGTGCGTAAGGACTGAAGGGGGGCGGAGCTATTCAAGAAAACCCATTTTGAGGCCGAGACAAAAAACGCCTTAACGGAAGCTTAACGAGCCATAACTCGCCTATGCTGTCGAATTGGGGTCTGATTTTTTTAGGGTACGTGGGGGCTACTGCCCGCCTACAGTGTTTAAAATCTGAGATCAATCGGATAAAAGATGGCCGCTCTACGCCGCAAAAGGCTAACCGAAATTTGCTAGAAAAAAATTCAGGAAAAATACTTCCTTTTCACTGACAGACTTGAAATTGGACTACAATGTGTCTTTTGAGACGCTGATCCAGGAACCAAAGCTCGTTTGGAGCTAGCATGATGCTAAAGCTAACTAGCTAGCCAAATGAGCTAGCGCTACGAAATTTCTCGTGCTTGTTACAAGTCCACGAGACAAGCGTAGCTGTCAAGTTTCAGCTGATTCCGACGATATCTGGCGACAGGGGACCTCGACGAAAGGCCAAAATCCCGCCTTTGAGGCGCCGCCATTTCCGAGGGCAAAGTCCGATCGGAGCGGTAAGGGTGTCTCTGCGCTCGCGTTGGCCCCCCTTTACAACATATTTGAGTTTCGTTCCGCTGCCCGCATCTCTGGAAAGTGTCGCGGGCCAAAACCCCGTCCCAAAGTCGGGTCCACGTAGCGGTCTGGACCCTTTACCCCATTTTTTTGGCCACAAGTCAGCAGGGCCACTTGGTTTTTCGCAAATCCTCCTTGATGGATTCCGCATCAGCAGCCTGCCCCGAGTCCAGAACGGCGCTCGGGGTCCAAATCGACCTTCCCGGGCCGGGATCTGGACCCCGAGGCCGAGCCCCAAATTCGCCCGAAAAAATTCAAAAAATACTTCCTTCATACTTAGAGGCTTGATATTAGAGTATGACGGTCCTCAGGTACCCCCCTACTGCCCACCGAGTATGGAGGGCCTACTCCAAGGTTTGGCCCAAACCATGACCCACGCAAGCCAATCGTACCTCACACGTTCGGCCGGCCACTGACCGACCATATCCGAAGGAGGTCCGGCTGCAAAGCCACAAGTGGTACCTCCAACTTCAAAAAATTTGCACTCAAAAGTTACCCCAGTAGACTCCAAATGGTCCAAACGTGCTCCTAAGTGGTTTCTGGGGGGACCATTTTGGCTCAAAACACTTAGAACATTTTCCGCCAGGCCTCATCCTGGAATCCCATTGGTCGAGCGGTTTTTTCGCTCATAACTCCCGAACCGTAGCTCGTAGAGACTTGGAAACGCTCTCCGTCAGACATAATTCGGCCACGCTGAACACGCAGGAAGTGTCCCGAGTCTCTGCGACCTTCCGTTCAAAGTTACGCCCAAAAGTACCCCAAAAGTGGGCGGAGCTCAGGAACCGTACGTCCGAGAGGCGTGGGGACAGCGCCAATCGGTTTCTAACCCCCGTGTCGTGGGGGAAAAGTTTGGTTTCATCTCTCTACGACCTTCCGTTCAAAAGTTACTGGGGGCGACAGACCAGCAAAACCCTATATACCTAACCCTAACCCTAACCCTAACCTAACCTAACCCTAACTAACCCTAACCCTAACCCTAACCCTAACCCTAACCCTAACCCACGCAAGCCAATCGTACCTCACCACGTTCGGCCCGGCCCACTGACCGACATATCCGAAGGAGGTCCGGCTGCAAAGCCCACAAGTGGTACCTCCAACTTCAAAAATTTGCACTCAAAAGTTACCTCCAATAGACTCCAAATGGTCCAAAACGTGCTCCTAAGTGGTTTCTGGGGGGACCATTTTGGCTCAAAACACTTAGAACATTTTCCGCCAGGCCTCATCCTGGAATCCCATTGGTCGAGAGGTTTTTCGCTCATAACTCCCGAACCGTAGCTCGTAGAGACTTGGAAACGCTCTCCGTCAGACATAATTCGGCCACGCTGAACACGCAGGAAGTGTCCCCGAGTCTCTACGACCTTCCGTTCAAAAGTTACGCCCAAAAGTACCCTAAAAGTGGGCGGAGCTCAGGAACCGTAGGTCCGAGAGGCGTGGGGACAGCGCCAATCGGTTTCTAACCCCCGTGTCGTGGGGGAAAAGTTTGGTTTCATCTCTCTACGACCTTCCGTTCAAAAGTTACTGGGGGCGACGACCAGCAAAAAAATAACTACTACCTAACAACTAACCCCTAACCCTAACCCGGCCCAAAGACCGACATATCCGAAGGAGGTCCGGCTGCAAAGCCCACAAGTGGTACCTCCAACTTCAAAAATTTGCACTCAAAAGTTACCCCCAGTAGACTCCAAATGGTCCAAAACGTGCTCCTAAGTGGTTTCTGGGGGGACCATTTTGGCTCAAAACACTTAGAACATTTTCCGCCCGGCCTCATCCTGGAATCCCATTGGTCGAGAGGTTTTTCGCTCATAACTCCCGAACCGTAGCTCGTAGAGACTTGGAAACGCTCTCCGTCAGACATAATTCGGCCACGCTGAACACAGAGGAAGTGTCCCCGAGTCTCTACGACTTCCGTTCAAAAGTTACGCCAAAAAAGTACCCCAAAAGTGGGCGGAGCTCAGGAACCGTAGGTCCGAGAGGCGTGGGGACAGCGCCAATCGGTTTCTAACCCCCGTGTCGTGGGGGAAAAGTTTGGTTTCATCTCTCTACGACCTTCCGTTCAAAAGTTACTGGGGGGCGACAGACCAGCAAAAACCCTATATACCTAACCCTAACCCTAACCCTAACCCGGCCCAAAGACCGACATATCCGAAGGAGGTCCGGCTGCAAAGCCCACAAGTGGTACCTCCAACTTCAAAAATTTGCACTCAAAAGTTACCCCCAGTAGACTCCAAATGGTCCAAAACGTGCTCCTAAGTGGTTTCTGGGGGGACCATTTTGGCTCAAAACACTTAGAACATTTTCCGCCCGGCCTCATCCTGGAATCCCATTGGTCGAGAGGTTTTTCGCTCATAACTCCCGAACCGTAGCTCGTAGAGACTTGGAAACGCTCTCCGTCAGACATAATTCGGCCACGCTGAACACGCAGGAAGTGTCCCCGAGTCTCTACGACCTTCCGTTCAAAAGTTACGCCCAAAAGTACCCCAAAAGTGGGCGGAGCTCAGGAACCGTAGGTCCGAGAGGCGTGGGGCGCCAATCGGTTTTAACCCGTGTCGTGGGGAAAAGTTTGGTTTCATCTCTCTACGACCTTCCGTTCAAAAGTTACTGGGGGGCGACAGACCAGCAAAAACCCTATATACCTAACCCTAACCCTAACCCTAACCCTAACTTTCCCTAACCCTAACCCCTTAAAACCAAACCAGGTTTACTTTCCCTAACCTTAACCACTCCCTCCCCTTCTAATTAGAATTCCCCTTAAAAGCCCTATTTAAATATCCACATTTTTTATTTAACATCTTTTATAATATATATATATTATTTTTGGATGGGGCTCTGCCCATGATTGGGCTGTATGGAGTGTGCACTGACCTCTGCCTCTGATTCTTATTGGGGGCGGGGTACAAACGCTCTTCATTCTAACCCTAACCTAACCCTAACCTAACCCCTAACCCTAACCCCCCTAACTAAACCCTAACCCTAACCCTCCAACACTTTCCTCACATGTGGGACGAAATGAGGCCCACTTGGGATGGACCGTGCACGCCCAACTTCCAAGGAAGGGGGCTGTCTTCGTTACCCAACCCTACCCCTTGGCTCGCCTTGGTTTACCTTGGTTCGATGCACCACCCCACACGCACAACAAAACAAAACCCACCATATACATAGTATATATAAGTTTGGTCTCTGATACTCCTAACTGATCATGTATGAAGAGTGCCTTCCCCGCTTCTGGAGACCGGCACACCGTGGTTCGCCATTGAGTGGAGTCCGAACCCGAAGCACGGTCCAGGTTGGGCTTCGGCCCAACCTGAACACTAACCTAACCCTAACCCTAACCCTAACCCCGGCCCAGACCGACATATCCGAAGGAGGTCCGGCTGCAAAGCCCACAAGTGGTACCTCCAACTTCAAAAAATTTGCACTCAAAAGTTACCCCCAGTAGACTCCAATGGTCCAAAAACGTGCTCTAAGTGTTTCTGGGGGGACCATTTTGGCTCAAAACACTTAGAACATTTTCCCGCCCGGCCTCATCCTGGAATCCCATTGGTCGAGAGGTTTTTCGCTCATAATCCCGAACCGTAGCTCGTAGAGACTTGGAAACGCTCTCCGTCAGACATAATTCGGCCACGCTGAACACGCAGGAAGTGTCCCGAGTCTCTACGACCTTCCGTTCAAAAGTTACGCCCAAAAGTACCCAAAAGTGGGCGGAGCTCAGGAACCGTAGGTCCGAGAGGCGTGGGGACAGCGCCAATCGGTTTCTAACCCCCGTGTCGTGGGGAAAAGTTTGGTTTCATCTCTCTACGACCTTCCGTTCAAAAGTTACTGGGGGGCGACAGACCAGCAAAAACCCTATATACCTAACCCTAACCCTAACCCTAACCCTAACTTTCCCTAACCCTAACCCCTTAAAACCAAACCAGGTTTACTTTCCCTAACCTTAACCACTCCTCCCCTTCTAATTAGAATTCCCCTTAAAGCCCTATTTAAATATCCACATTTTTTTTAACATCTTTATAATATAATATATTATTTTTGGATGGGGGCTCTGCCCATGATTGGGCTGTATGGAGTGTGCACTGACCTCTGCCCTCTGATTCTTATTGGGGGGCGGGGTACAAACGCTCTTCATTCTAACCCTAACCCTAACCCTAACCCTAACCCTAACCCTAACCCTAACCCTAACCCTAACCCTCCAAAACTTTCCTCACATGTGGGGACGAAATGAGGCCCACTTAGGGATGGACCGTGCACCGCCCAACTTCCAAGGAAGGGGGGCTGTCTTCCAGTTACCTAACCCTAACCTTGGCTCGCCTTGGTTTACCTTGGTTCCGATGCACCACACAGCACAACAAAACAAAACCCACCATTACAATACATATATAAGTTTTGGTTGTCTATGACTATCCTAACTGATCATGTATGAAGAGTGCCTTCCCCGAGCTTCTGGAGACCGGCACACGTGGTTCGCCATTGAGTGGAGTCCGAACCGAAGCACGGGTCCAGGTTGGGCCTTCGGCCCAACCTGAACAACTAACCTAACCCTAACCCTAACCCTAACCCGGCCCAAAGACCGACATATCCGAAGGAGGTCCGGCTGCAAAGCCCACAAGTGGTACCTCCAACTTCAAAAATTTGCACTCAAAAGTTACCCCCAGTAGACTCCAAATGGTCCAAAACGTGCTCCTAAGTGGTTTCTGGGGGGACCATTTTGGCTCAAAACACTTAGAACATTTTCCGCCCGGCCTCATCCTGGAATCCCATTGGTCGAGAGGTTTTTCGCTCATAACTCCCGAACCGTAGCTCGTAGAGACTTGGAAACGCTCTCCGTCAGACATAATTCGGCCACGCTGAACACGCAGGAAGTGTCCCCGAGTCTCTACGACCTTCCGTTCAAAAGTTACGCCCAAAAGTACCCTAAAAGTGGGCGGAGCTCAGGAACCGTAGGTCCGAGAGGCGTGGGGACAGCGCCAATCGGTTTCTAACCCCCGTGTCGTGGGGGAAAAAGTTTGGTTTCATCTCTCTACGACCTTCCGTTCAAAAGTTACTGGGGGGCGACAGACCAGCAAAAATATACCTAACCCTAACCCTAATACCCTAACTTCCCTAACCCTAACCCCTTAAAACCAACCAGGTTTACTTTCCCTAACCTTAACCACTCCCTCCCTTCTAATTAGAATTCCCTTAAAAGCCCTATTTAAATATCCACATTTTTATTTAACATCTTTATAATATAATATATTATTTTTGGATGGGGCTCTGCCCATGATTGGGCTGTATGGAGTGGTGCACTGACCTCTGATTCTTTTATTGGGGGCGGGGTACAAACGCTCTTCATTCTAACCCTAACCCTAACCCTAACCCTAACCCTAACCCTAACCCTAACCCTAACCCTAACCCTCCAAAACTTTCCTCACATGTGGGGACGAAATGAGGCCCACTTAGGGATGGACCGTGCACCGCCCAACTTCCAAGGAAGGGGGGCTGTCTTCCAGTTACCTAACCCTAACCTTGGCTCGCCTTGGTTTACCTTGGTTCCGATGCACCACACAGCACAACAAAACAAAACCCACCATTACAATACATATATAAGTTTTGGTTGTCTATGACTATCCTAACTGATCATGTATGAAGAGTGCCTTCCCCGAGCTTCTGGAGACCGGCACACCGTGGTTCGCCATTGAGTGGAGTCCGAACCGAAGCACGGGTCCAGGTTGGGCCTTCGGCCCAACCTGAACAACTAACCTAACCCTAACCCTAACCCTAACCCGGCCCAAAGACCGACATATCCGAAGGAGGTCCGGCTGCAAAGCCCACAAGTGGTACCTCCAACTTCAAAAATTTGCACTCAAAAGTTTACCCAGTAGACTCCAAATGGTCCCAAAAAGTGCTCCTAAGTGGTTTCTGGGGGACCATTTTGGGCTCAAAACACTTAGACATTTTCCGCCCGGCCTCATCCTGGAATCCCATTGGTCGAGAGGTTTTTCGCTCATAACTCCCGAACCGTAGCTCGTAGAGACTTGGAAACGCTCTCCGTCAGACATAATTCGGCCACGCTGAACACGCAGGAAGTGTCCCCGAGTCTCTACGACCTTCCGTTCAAAAGTTACGCCCAAAAGTACCCCAAAAGTGGGCGGAGCTCAGGAACCGTAGGTCCGAGAGGCGTGGGGACAGCGCCAATCGGTTTCTAACCCCCGTGTCGTGGGGAAAAGTTTGGTTTCATCTCTCTACGACCTTCCGTTCAAAAGTTACTGGGGGGCGACAGACCAGCAAAAACCCTATATACCTGCCTGCCACGGACCCAGCCTAGGTTGACCTGTAACTCCCGAACCGTACGTCCTAGACACTTGGAACTTGGCTCCGTCTGCCATAATTCGGCCACGCTGAACACGCTGGAGGTGTCCTCGAGTCTCTACGACCTTCCGTTCCAAAGTTACCTCCAAAAGTGCCCCAAAAGTGGGTGGAGCTCTGGAACCGAAGGTCCTAGAGTGGTGCGGACAACGCCATTGGACTCTGTACCCCTTGGTATGGGGGTAGGTCGTGGTTTCGAGTCTCTACGACCTTCCGTTCAAAAGTTAGGGGGGGGGGGGGGTACCACGCTCGCTAAAACCTCCGCCTAGGGTTGGGCTGTAACTCCCGAACCGTACGTCCTAGACACTTGGAACTATTAGATCAAATACTTTTGCACACCAACAAATCAACAACTGTGTCTGCTGGTTGTGTCCATGGCTGGTCTCAGAGTCTTGAGGCGATTTTTGTCATGGACCAAGTTGTAGGAAGTATAGACCAGTCTCCCTTCGATCCGAGCAGAAAGTCTCTCCAAGGTGGTATCCATTTTCCGCACAAGTTCAAGATTCACCAGCGCTCTGCCTATCTGGGCAGGTGAGGCACAGTGCCTTTGATCCGCTTGTGAGAGTTCATCACTGTGAGTCTTTGCAGCCCGTTGTATCCCTCTGCAGAGCTCCAACAGCTCGCCACTGATTGCAGCTTCCAGACTGACCGATACATCAGAAATCCAATAAAATCTGATTGCCAGGATATCAACATCTTCCACAGACAGCTGGGCCAGACACATCAGCCTCCACTTGCCCCATGGATCGTTGGTGTATCCAGCCGTGTGGGTTCCGTCTGGGCAGGAGGGGTCCGCTTTCCCGTTCCTTAGTGTGGAAAAAATTTTGTCGATCAAATTCAAAGACCAGCTGATCAGATCCATTTCTGAGAGCGAAATGCAGAAGAGTGCAGGCGAAAAATGCAGGCTCAGAGGGAGGACAGGACAGAAGCTTTGGAGGTGACACAGGAGGAGCCAGAGGAAAAGGGTTTGACTTCAGCAAGAGCCGGAAGAGAAGGACAGAGTTTGGTAAACATAGATGAGGTTGTAACGTACGGGGTGGGGATGGGGCGGGGGGGTGCAAAGGCAGAAATATCGTGCCTTTGCTGTGCTGGCTCCCAAACTGTGAAGTCAAAGACTGTTTCTGCTTTTGATCATGTACATTTGAATGTATTTATTTTACATATGTTTATTAACTTGATTTTATGATTGTAATGTATTGTGTTTTCATGTAGAGCACTTTGGGCCTCCTGGGCTGGTGGTGAAAGGTGCTGAATGAATAAATGAGAATGAGGATGGACTTCAGTCTAAATAAAGACCAATCTGATTGTTTTCAGGCTGATCTGTTTGTCCAGCAGATGGCAGCATCATCACACCTGTTTCAGTCTCTTTCTCAGGTGATCTTCTCTCTTTCTTCACCATCTCACCTTTAGGTTTTTAAATCTCTCCGAAGGAAAACCAGTGGATGACTCTTAAATGGAAGCATGAACTCTGAAAGTTCACAAACATTTGCTGAGGATGAAAGTCAACAGAATAATTTGGTTGTAAAAAGAATTACTTTAAATACATTTTTATCTGGGGGAATCTATCACTTTTATATCACCTTTAAGAGCAGGAATGACCAAAGAGCTGATCATTAAATCAAGAGAGCATAGATTAATCCAGTCTGGATGATAAAACACTGATCCACTCTGATCTGAAAGGATTAAAACCGTGGAGGACCCAGAACCAACGTCTGAAAGCATAGAAACTGACCGAGTCTGGCACTGGTTTCTTAATGTTCTTGTTTCTGGACTGAACTGGTTTGATAGCAGAAATCTGCTGACTCAGGTATGAAAGACCAGAATTCACTTGTCCTGGTTCTTGGATGTGAAGATTTGTCAAATAGGGATCTGGTCCAGAGGTTTGTCCTGTACAGATGGAGAACAGATGTGTGTGTTTGTGATCACTTTGCTGTTTTCACTCATGCCAGAACCACCAGCAGACCCACATGAGAAAGTCCTACACACAGTGAGGTCCACGTTGTCATGAGGGTCCATCAGAACTCTGGTCTGAGGAGGTCTGCTCGGCTTTAACGTCTCCAAGGATCTGGCTGATTTATCTACAGTAGACACCTGTACTGAGGTTATAACTGGATTTAGTAATCCTTAGTGAATCTTATCTTTATCCAAGAGAATAATCTGTTTTTTTGGTTATGTAACCACAAGCTCATGAAAATCAGAAAAGTTTGATCCAGAAATGAGGTTAACAGTTGGATTGGGTCCAGTTGTGTGGATGAACTTTACTGATGTAAACACACATAACTGAATCCCGCAGGAGGTGTTATGCTAGCATGCTAACAGCTAGTAGCCTGAGATTCTGGACTTTCCCACCCAGTGACCATCTTCCAGAGCAGACCCCCACCCTGGTGGACCTTTGGGTCCCAGTCCAGTAAAAGTCCAGCAGGTCCACGTCGGCGTCCGTCATGAACAGTCTTGATCAAATGTTGATATTCATGAGGTTTTTCCTCTGGAAACTGCTGAGGTCACATTTACGAAAGTAGAGTCTGACACTGCAGAGTCCTGGACCGTGCAGACTTTGAGAATCCTCATTCTGCTGGTTCCTGGTCCTGGTCCGATTGTTTCTGGTGTTTCCAGTCCTAAAGTTCTGACAGAACCAGATGAGTGTCTGAGAGGTTCTGTCTGAGGTTCAGACGAAGCTTGGAGCAGCCCCCCCTCAGGCTCAGGCTCCATCCTGTCGGCCCCCAACAGGCCTCAGCTCTTATTCTGGATCCCCACGTTCAGCTGTCTGACCCCCCGCCCCCCACTGCAACAGCTAATAATAAACATTAGCAAGAACCGTCTCAGCTGGAGGGGGGGGGGTCTAATAATAGTGTTGGTGAGATCACAGATATTCACGAGGGGTTGGGGGGGGTGACCATCAGACGTAAGATTCCAGTGTTTCAGAACCCTCAGCTCTGGTCTGGCCCGGTCCAGATCGTGACAGCTCTGACTTTGACTCTCTTGGACTCTGGTGGGGTCAAACAGCTGCTGGGGTGTCCAGTTTAACATGGTGCAGGTGGGTGGGGCTTCTGCTATTTATGGTTAGAATTACCTCCACTCGTCCACCTGCTCCTCTTCATCATTCACTCGGTGACAGTCCTCTCTCTGTTGCCAGTCTTCTTCTTCTTCTTCTTCTCTTCTGGTTGTTGTTCCTCTAAACTCGTCTGGATCCAACATCTGGCCGTCCCAACAGTCAGCTCTCACCATGGCCGAGGGCGCTCGCCCTGAGGATTACTGCGACGAGCCGGCAGAGGACGAGTTTGGAGAGATCATCAAGAGTCGCTCAGGTACTGGAGACGGACCTCTGGTCCTCTTCATCCCTGAACAGAGTTCCTCTGAGGTTCTGTTGATGTTAGAAGAGGAGGACGAGATGTTTCTAGAGGTTATGAGGGACAGAAGAATGGCTGAACTCTAATGTTTAAAGACAGTAGTCGATGGTCTAAAGGAGAGACAGAAAAACAGTCCTGCAGTTGTTTCTGGTCTTCAGGAGATCTAAAGTTTAGTTTTTCACTCTGATGTGAACATACAACTCTTTATTTTTAAAAACTCATCTTTAGAAATGTGATTATTAACTGATGACTTTAGGATTTTGGTTTGGTTTCGAGCTCAGACACATTAGCTGTTTAACATTAGCTCACTCATGTTAAATTATCTGTGATAACTCAATCGTGTCAGCTCAAGTTAGCTAACCAATCTTAGTTTATCCATGTTAGCTCATTCATATTATTTAAATTGTGTTAGCTCAGGCATGCTAGTTCACTGACACTAGATAAATCATGTTGGCTCATACACGTTAGCTAATTTATCTTAGTTTATACACGTTAGCTCATTCATGTTAGCACATCTGCTTTAGCTCTACGTGTTGGCTAACAAATGTTAGCTCATTCAAGTTAGCTTACCTGCGCTAGCTCACCAATGTGCTACACTGTTTGTGTTGTGTTTGTGTTTTTGAGCTCAGACTTGACCTTGCACTCTCCCTTAACCTTTTGGTTGAAGGTCACACAGATGTTCTTTAGTGAAGATGACCTTCCACAGAATAAGGTCAACTCTGAGTAAATCCACATACGTCTGGTTCCATAAAACCTTTTTAGGAAACTCTTCAGTTTGTTCTCCAATAACTTTTTGGGTCTTCTGTTATATTTATTTAAATATTCCAAACAAAACTTTTGTCTTCTTCAGTCCTGAACTGTAGACACTAGGAACATTATCCCGTTGTTCTTTACTAAAACAATGAGGTATAGTTCCCAGTGAACTAATCAATCAATATCATTGTATAAGACATACATTCTGCAGAGCGGTGTGATGAAGCCTTCTACATCCTGATCTAGTATAAATAGTTCTATGTGAACTCTAGGACAGTTTCTGCAGAGCCGTGAGATGAAGTCTTCCATATCCTGATCTATTATAAATAGTTCTATGTTGACTCTAGGACATCGTTTCTGCAGAGCGGTGTGATGAAGGCTTCTACATCCTGATCTATTGTAAATAGTTCTATGTGAACTCTAGGACATAGTTTCTGCAGAGCGGTGTGATGAAGCCTTCTATGTCCTGATCTATTATAAATAGTTCTATGTGAACTCTAGGACATAGTTTCTGCAGAGCGGTGTGATGAAGGCTTCTATATCCTGATCTATTATAAATAGTTCTATGTGAACTCTAGGACATAGATTCTGCAGAGCGGTGTGATGAAGGCTTCTACATCCTGATCTATTATGAATAGTTCTGTGTTGACTCTAGGACATAGATTCTGTAGAGCGGTGTGATGAAGGCTTCTACATCCTGATCTATTGTAAATAGTTCTATGTGAACTCTAGGACATAGTTTCTGCAGAGCGGTGTGATGAAGTCTTCTATATCCTGATCTATTATAAATAGTTCTATGTGAACTCTGGGACATAGTTTCTGCAGAGCGGTGTGATGAAGTCTTCTATATCCTGATCTATTATAAATAGTTCTATGTTGACTCTAGGACATAGTTTCTGCAGAGCGGTGTAGTGAAGTATTCTACATTCTGATCTAGTATAAATAGTTCTATGTGAGCTCTAGGACATAGATTCTGCAGAGCGGTGTGATGAAGCCTTCTACATCCTGATCTATTATGAATAGTTCTATGTGAACTCTAGGACATAGATTCTGCAGAGCGGTGTGATGAAGCCTTCTACATCCTGATCTATTATAAATAGTTCTATGTGAACTCTAGGACATAGTTCCTGCAGAGCGGCATAAGTAGAAACCTTCACAGAAAACTAAAGGATTTCATCCAAAATGAAATCACAGGTGATCGCGTGACGTCACCGCCGGAGGACGGAAACTTTTTCATGTCAGGAGTTTTAGGTGGACGTCACGTGACCGCATCTTCATCTGCTGCAGAACAGCAGGAGGAAGACTTTGTTTATCTGAAGCTCCTCTTCCTCGCTGTCACCTCGGGGGGGCTGCGTTCTGGGGCGGGGGGTGGGGTGGGGGAGGAGTCAGCGGCACCGGGAGGCGGTCAGGCGGCCAGGGTTCCGGTACCGGCGGAGCATCTGCACGTTCGGGCTGCAGCCTTTGCAGCGGAACCGTCGTGGAGGTTCGGTTCGTTGTTCTGAGGATCGGAACCTGAGCCAGGATGCGCGCGCCGCCGCGACCCGCTCCCAGGTGAGCCCCCCACCGCACGCGCTCACTGACGTCAGGCTTTTAGCTAAAATTCCTGCGTGTTAACTGAGTTCACCAAACGTGCACGCGCCTGTGGGAACGTGAAACGGTGCAGACAGAGAGCCCGCGTGCTGAGTGACACGAGCGCATCGGTGAGCGAGCGCGAGGGCTGGAAGGCAGAGGATTAGTTCGGTTTGAATGTGAGCGCACATGCGCAGTAGGGAAGTTACGGTCGTTGTGATTCTGTGTCAAACTTTGCACTGCATGCGCGTCTGCGCATGCGCTGTACTCTTAATGGAAAAGACTGTTGCTCATCAGCACTACGGCACATTTTTAACACTTTTAGTGACAGTAACAGACAGTAAAGAAGCAGAAACATCTCCATGAGGGTCAGTTCAGGATGACAGAGGGAAAAACAGTCAGAAACAGGCGGTCAGGAGGGAACAGGGATTCAGAGAGAACCAGGAAAGTTCCACCTCTCTGTGACTGAAGGTTCAGATCTTTCTGTTGCTTTCTCTATGTGAGGACGGGGTTGGTATGCATCTGCTCTCTGGTTATTTCCGGGGCGTGAGACTTTTGGGGGTGTCCTGTTTGAGTCTGAGATGTGGGCAGACTCCAGTGCCGTGGTCCGCCCTCGTCTGACATCAGGTCCTCAGCTGGGTTTGTTCTGCTGCTGGATGAGTCCATGAAGTGATGGTCCACCAGAACTCGGTTCAGTTTTCTAGAACTCAGTGTTCAGGATCAGGTCTGCAGGAACAGAAATATAACCGTGGTTTGGTTATGGTTCTCCTAACTGTAGAGCTCCGTCACATGTTTTCCATTAATAGATAGTGAGGTTGTGTCATGAAAACATGTTCATACATCACTAGCATACTCTGAGTGAGTGAAATGTGCTGGTTTACATCTGCACTGAGGTTCATCCTCACCTGTGGAGCCGCATCACCTGGTCTGCAGCCCTGTGTGCTTCAGGCACCAGCTGCATGCTGGGATTTGGCTGAGCTGCTCCCATCTCATTATCCTCTTTACACAAGGACAAACCTAATCCCCCCCCAGCTCTTCCTGAGTGCTGCCTGCATTGTTTTCATCCCTGGTTGGTCTTTTCTACCTGAATGGTTGCTGCCCCCCCCCATAGCCTGACGGAGGACTCAGCTGTCAGAACACCTCTGATCCGGCCTGATTTGCATCCCCTCCTGATTGACAGATATGTTAGGAGGCGGAGCTTTTCTGCAGGTGTTCATCTCCAAGTTATTTTTCTATTTTGTCTTTCTATTAGAGATTTGCTCTGCAGAGGTTCTGTTGCATCTCTGCACATCTGTTTCATATCTACACATCTGTTCCATATCTACACATCTGTTGCATATCTACACATCTGTTGCATATCTGCACATCTGTTGCATATGTGCACATCTGTTGCATATCTACACATCTGTTGCATATCTGCACATCTGTTGCATATCTACACATCTGTTGCATATCTACACATCTGTTTCATATCTACACATCTGTTGCATCTCTGCACATCTGTCACATCTCTGCACATCTGTTGCATATCTGCACATCTGTTGTATCTCTGCACATCTGTTGCATCTTTGCACATCTGTTGCATCTCTGCATATCTGTTGCATCTCTGCACATCTGTTGTATCTCTGCACATCTGTTGCATCTTTGCACATCTGTTGCATCTCTGCACATCTGTTGCATATCTGCACATTTGTTGCATATCAGCACATCTGTTTCATATCTGCACATCTGTTGCATATCTATGCATCTGTTGCATCTCTGCACATCTGTTGCATCTCTGCACATCTGTTGCATCTCTGCACATCTGTTTCATCTCTGCACATCTGTTGCATGTCTGCAGTAGAGAAGAAAATGATCATTTATGAAGTTTTTCAGTACATCAATCAATAATGTATTTTTTCCACTCAGCCTGGTTAACATTTGTTTACAGTCTAGATGTATCTGCTCTAGAGCTGTAACGATTCACTTGAACTACAACCCCATTCATGTGATAGTTTTGTTTTTTTCTGCTGGGATGGTCGTCTTTACCAGATAGTAAAAAGAGCAAAATGCCTCAATCCAGATGGTATCTTGCAAGATAATCAACAGTTTGAAATGATTTTCTAATAATATAGTTTGGTATGATTCAGTTAACAACTTCCCTCAGATTAATATGATTATCGATTAGTCATTAGGTCCTTCATCTGCTTTTACTGCTATTGAAAAGATTTACATCAGCATATTTTTTAAAGTCTTGGCATAGACAAAAATCTATTGTCTCCTCTGGATCCAGGTAGAAGTTAAAACAGAAACCTGTTTCCTCTTTTCTGTCAGAACAATCTTCTGTCAGTTTCAGACTCACGTTTTGTTTTTCATCATGTTTCAGGTAATACTGTAAGAATAAGTGCTCTGATGGTAGAAAATGAAGGAGAAAGAAAACCTGACAGAGTCAAATCTGAACCTCAGATGCAGAGGTTCCAGGATACCGGAGCACTTCTGCATGTGAGCGTGTGCAGACAGAACTTAGGACTGAAATTCTTCTTCTTCCTTTTCATTGAACCCTCACTGTAAACACCCCCCCCCCATCCTGCTTTGAGCAGCAAGAGAAGGATGAACAGAAAGATGTATGGATGGTTGTACAGAGTAGCAGAGGAATGTTAACTGAATTATACGTGAGTCAGACCTTTATTTTGAAAGAATAAGAAAAGCTGTTGTGCAGCAGAGAGACGACCTTCATTTCCCATCACGCTTTGCTTGCTAAAGAAGCTTCTTTTCAGAAATCCTTTCTTGGCTGAATCTCCAGTTTTATTAATAATGTTATAAATGCTTGTTTGTTTATTTATTTATTTTCTTTAACTTGTCCTGTCCAACAGCTGAGAGCCTCTAGTGTTGGACAGATTTTACTGTCACAACAGGAGTTTATTGAGTATAAACCTCTGTTGTATTTTATACTAAACTTTATTTATATTGATTATGTTTTTGTTTTATTGGACCAGACGGAAAAGAAAAAGGGGGGGGGGGGTAAAAGAGGGGGGTTTAGAGAAAAAACAAGATGGTAACAGAGGAAGACAACATCATAAACAACCAGGTCTAAATAGTAAACTAGAATGGGCGGGGCCTGTCTACACACTCTGTAGTTACACACATACCTGTTGGTTGAATAATCTCAACATTTTGACTAGTTTAAATGTGGAGAATATTTCAACTAATACAACTGAAGATACAACAAACAGACTTAATCATACAAACAGATATAAAGTCTTTCATTCTGTCACACATACTATTAGAGCAAATGTGAGCTGACACCTGTGCTCAGGTGAGTGTTTATGTGGATGATGATGGAATGTACAAAGGGGGAGAGAACCTGGCCGTCCCCACGCCAAGACCGCTGCCGGGGCAGCAGCAGCCAGGACCCCCCAACCCCGGCCATGGACTCACAAAGAGAATCCGCCCGCTGGGCAATCCTGCCAAACACCAGAAGGGCAGCCCCCCACAGCGCCAGGAGGGCCAACACAAGGCCCTACTCCACCCCAACCCCAGAAGAGCAAACCACCATCACCCGGCAGTATCCCCCGCCCCACCCCAGGTACGAGCCAGGGCCCCCCAAGGGAGACCCACCCCCGTGCTCCAGACATCCACCCATCCCTGCCGCGTGAGATCCAGGGGGGGAGTCAGGCAGGGGCCACCCACCCCCGCCCAGTATAGAGACACCCAAGAAAAACGAGGCTCCCAGAGGAGTGATATCAACGAGGCCCGGCCAGGCTCACCCACCCATAAATGCTTGTTTAAACCAGCGGGTTGATTCTATCCTAATCCAGACAGATGATCCTAAAGTGTAATCTGTAAAATGAGGTGTACATTTATTTATCCAGGCAGGACAGATTAAGAACAGCGTTCTTCTTTACAACTGTGGCCTGGCAAAAGGCAAGATCCTCTGAGAACGAAAAGGCAGGAAGTTCCAAGAGCACACAGGACACTGATCACAGCAGGACACTTAGAAAAGATCAATCCTTACAAATTAAATCCTGGCTGTTGTGCTAGAAAATAGTCAAACCTGAGCAGGGCAGGCTGGTGACCTTCAGGAGACATCAAGGTCATCGATCGCTCAGTGAATCATGGAGAGAAAATGTTTTTTTACAAGAACACTGCAGAGCACACATCCTAGTAAACAGTTGAACAACAGTCATTGTGTAGTTTGTGAGGCTGTTTCTGTCGTTCAATCTTTTCTAGACGTTCACTCCTGACTTTCTAATGTTTACCGATGAGCCGCAGATCCCCCAAGTGTCTGTGAGGAGTTTCTCTTTTTCATAGATGATCTTTCAGAGGGACGTCCCGGAAACGTTCTCTTGTTTCTGTGTGTTGGTCATCAGTTTCAGCTCAGGTCCTAAGGAGTTTGGAGATTCTTTCCTTCTGAGATCCAGTTGTTTAGATTCAGACATAAAAAATCAGTTTGCTGTTAAACTGAAGAAGAGGAGGAGCTACATCTATTGATCACTGTGTCAGGCTTAGCCTGCTAGGATTTGCTTTGCTAGTCCAGTGTACTGGTGTTACAAGTTCTGTGTTTTAGTGGTATTTGTTCTGATTCTAGTGTTACAAGTTCTGTATTTTCATGGTATTCGTTCTGTGATTCTAGTGTTACAAGTTCTGTATTTTCATGGTATTCGTTCTGTGATTCTAGTGTTACAAGTTCTGTATTTTAGTGGTATTTGTTCTGATTCTTGTGTTACAAGTTCTGTGTTTTCATGGTATTCGTTCTGTGATTCTAGTGTTACAAGTTCTGTATTTTCATGGTATTCGTTCTGTGATTCTAGTGTTACAAGTTCTGTATTTTCATGGTATTCGTTCTGTGATTCTAGTGTTACAAGTTCTGTATTTTCATGTTTTTTGTTCTGATTCTAGTGTTACAAGTTCTGTATTTTCATGTTATTCGTTCTGTGATTCTAGTGTTACAAGTTCTGTATTTTCATGGTATTCGTTCTGTGATTCTAGTGTTACAAGTTCTGTATTTTCATGGTATTCGTTCTGTGATTCTAGTGTTACAAGTTCTGTGATTTCCTTTTATTCGTTCCGTGATTCTAGGGTTACAAGTTCTGTGTTTTCATGTTATTCATTCTGATTCTAGTGTTACAAGTTCTGTGATTTCCTTTTATTCGTTCCGTGATTCTAGGGACAAGTTCTGTGTTTTCATGTTATTCATTCTTATTCTAGTGTTACAAGTTCTGTGATTTCCTTTTACAATTAGTGTACTATGTGATTCTATGTTATAGTTCTGTGTTTTTAGTGTTTGATTGTTTGATTCTAGTGTGATATACAAGTTCTGTGTTTTCATGTTATTCGTTCTGATTCTAGTTTTTACAAGTTCTGTGGATTTCCTTTTTAGTTCCTGTGATTCTATGGGTTAGCTACAGTGTTGTGTTTTCTCACCCAACATGTTATTCGTATCTGATTCTAGTGTTAAAGTTTCTGTCGATTTCCTTTTATTCGTTTCTCGGGTAGATATATATGTTACTCAGTATTCAGACTGACTTTCTAAGTGCCAATCTTTCACAATAATCGATAAATAACTCTGAATTTTAGTGTTCAAGATTCGTGTGATTCTTCAAGTATTCTTTTATTTTTTATCTTATTATACCTTTATATTTCCAGGAGAATCCTAGTGGAGTACTTACATCGTCTTTTCCAAGGGAGACCTGGGCCAAAAGTTCATTCTAACAACAAGAGAATATAAACAAGTAAACAATTAAAATAGAAATAAAATACAATAAGATTCAAGATTCAAAGGCTTTATTGTAACTGTCAAGAACAATAAAGCCTTTGAATCTTGAATCTTGAATCTTGAATCCAATAACAATAAAATACAATTAAATACAATTGAAAATAACAACAGGACAATGAATAAAAGGTTAATTGAGAGTGGTATGGATAAGTCAAGATTCGTTCTGTGATTCTAGTGTTACAAGTTCTGTGTTTTCATGTTATTCGTTCTGATTCTAGTGTTACAAGTTCTGTGTTTTCATGTTATTCGTTCTGATTCTAGTGTTACAAGTTCTGTGTTTTCATTTTATTCGTTCTGATTCTAGTGTTACAAGTTCTGTGTTTTAGTGGTATTCCTTCAGTGTTCTAGTATTATAAATCCATTTTCTAGAGGTCATCTTCAGGGATCGCATTATAAATCGCATGAGGTTCAGGGTCATAGGGTCACAGATCTCTCTGAGGTTCAGGGTCGTGGGGTCACAGATCTCTCTGAGGTTTAGGTTGTGGGGTCACAGATCTCTCTGAGGTTCAGGGTCATCAGGGTCACATATCTCTCTGAGGTTCAGGGTCATAGGGTCACAGATCTCTCTGAGGTTCAGGTTGTGGGGTCACAGATCTCTCTGAGGTTCAGGTTGTGGGGTCACAGATCTCTCTGAGGTTCAGGTCATAGGGTCACAGATCTCTCTGAGGTTCAGGGTCACAGATCTCTTTGAGGTTCACAGATCTTCTCCATGGCCCCTTCAGATCAAAACCTTTCCTTTTCTGAGTTTGGAAGACAGTTTGTGTTTTTGTTTATTTCCATGGACATGTGAGGACGGGGTGAGGAGGGAGGGGGATGAGCTTGTCTTCCCGCCGCTCAGCTTAATTCCTGAGGGACACCCATACCACTGTACACACCCCTCTTATCTGGTCATCCTTAAAAGAAGCAATTGTTCATTTCCTCTCCCTGACTTCCTGTTACACAGATCACTCTGACTGTGTGTTTGTGTCTGTTTGTACACACAAACACACATGTACACACTGTCTCTTTAGCGTGTGATCCTGGTCAGATAAAGATGTTCAGGATACTTTATCGTTTGTTCCTATCAAACAGAGTCCAGACTTCCTCTGTGATCGGTTTATTTTTAGAGAACTCCTCCTCATGTCAATAATGCAGGAAGAACATCTGCTACAGTTCCTGTTGTTTCTGTTCTCTCAAAAATAAAGGTCTGACCGGAGTCACTGTGATCTCCTGCTGCAGATAAACCCAAACCTCCTGTAGGGTTTGGGGTCTCCTCAGATCAGGAGGTGAAGATCAGACAAACCAGAGAGGAGTCACTCCACAGGGAGAGCAGGGAGCTGAGGAGGTCTGGAAAACTAATAGCTGGAAATGTTTTCAGTCAGGATTTAATGTCCAGAAGATCTTAATCCAGGTCCAGGGCAATCTGGTGGATCTGAGATAGATAGAGTCATTGATCCCGATCTCTGTGGGTGTGTTTTTGTAGATTTGGAGGTTACTGTCTTAGCTGGTGGTTCTCGGTCTCCACTATGGTAAAGGTTTTGTAATGGTCCACTATGTCTCTGGGTTCTGGTCCACTATGTCTCTCTGTTCTGGTTCACTATGTCTCTGGGTTCTGGTTCACTATGTCTGTGGGTTCTGGTCCACTATGTCTCTGGGTTCTGGTCCACTATGTCTCTCTGTTCTGGTTCACTATGTCTCTGGGTTCTGGTTCACTATATCTCTGGGTTTTGGTTCACTATGCCTCTCTGTTCTGGTTCCCTATATCTCTGGGTTCTCCTCCACTATGTCTTTGAGTTGTGGTCCATCGTGTCTCTAGGTTCTGGTCCACTATGTCTCTGGGTTGTGGTCCACTATGTCTCTGGGTTCTGGTCCACTATATCTCTGGGTTCTGGTTCACTATCTCTCTTGGTTGTGGTTCACTATGTTTCTGGGTTCTGGTTTACTATGTTTCTGGGTTGTGGTCCATCGTGTCTCTAGGTTCTGGTCCACTATGTCTCTGGGTTCTGGTCCACTATATCTCTGAGTTCTGGTTCACTATGTGTCTGGGTTGTGGTTCACTATGTCTCTGGGTTCTGGTTCACTATGTCTCTAGGTTGTGGTCCATCGTGTCTCTTATTCTGGTTCACTATGTCTCTGGGTTCTGGTTCACTATGTCTCTTCGTTCTGGTTCACTATGTCTCTGGGTTCTGGTTCACTATGTCTCTAGGTTCTAAGGTTTTAACAGGAAGAAAGCAATTTGTCAAGATGAATGAATTTACATCAGAGGACAAAGGAATAAGGTGGTGTCCCTCAAGGATCAATTCTGGGCCCGCTGCTGTTCAATATTTACATCAATGATATATTCAGTGTTTCAAAACTTTTAAAACTCATTTTATTTGCTGATGACACAAATATATTGTTAATCCAAATAAAATCATGGATGGATTACAACAAACTGTCTTTGAATCTAGACAAATCCAAAGTGATGTTTTTTGGTCATTACAAAGCCAATCCAGAGCACTCAATTAAAGTAATAATGACTTAATTGAAAGTGTTACAGAAATTAAATTCTTAGGGATTGTTATTGATAACAAACTGAGTTGGAAGCCACACATCAGACACATAAAAACTAAAGTACGAACTCTGACCCAATTCTGAAGAACTCGAGCACAATTCCCTTGAAAGAAGACCTTCACAGTCTCTCAGTCAAAACAATGAAGATGGTTTACGTGGCCTTAAACCTGTTCCTAAACAAAGATGTAGCTCAGGTCTGAATACAATCTGCTCAAACTGTCTTTTAATGAGAATATTTTGAAGTTTTCCATTAATAAATCATGATTTTTTTACTTAGCACTTTTTCATAATAATAATCGTTCTTTGATAAATGCAATCTGCTCAAATTGTCTTTTTTAATAAGAATATTTTTGATATATTTTCCTGCAGTAACAAATGAAGTTGATTACTACTGATATTTTTTGAATTTTTAATGAGAATGTTTAGATTACTGTTGATGATTAATATAAATGATTTGTTTATGGATGTTTCTGAAATTCTATTACATCACTGATATTATTGATCTTTTATTACCTGAAACTATATTAATATTTGATTTTAAGTCCTGAATCGGATATTGATAATTCATGTAGAGAAAATGGTCGAGTAGGGGTGGGATTATATAAATTCGCTTCTTCTTACTCCTTTTCAAGCAATCAATCAAACTCTACTGACTTTAGTCAATAATCACAAAGAATGAATAAACCAAATGTGATAGAAGTGTATTTTATCTTTGAATGTTTTCCATTTTCTAATCAATGCATCTTATTGATTCTGTAATGAGTTTTAAATAATTGTGTGTTTTGTTCTGTATTTTTCAATCTATGCTTGAAATAAACCAATCAATCAATCAATCAATCAGGTTCTGGTCCACTATGTCTCTGGGTTGTGGTTCATCATGTCTCTAGGTTTTGGTAAACTATGTCACTAGGTTTCGGTCCATCGTGTCTCTGGGCTCTGGTCCATCTATGTCTCTGGGTTCTGGTCCATGTTGTCTTTAGGTTTTGGTCTATTGTGTCTCTGGGTCCTGGTCCATCGTGTCTCTGGGCTCTGGTCCATCTATGTCTCTAAGTTTTGGTCCATCGTGTCTCTAGGTTATGGTCCGTATTGTCTCTAGGTTTTGGTCCACTATGTCTCTAGGTTTTGGTCCATGTTGTCTTTAGGTTTTGGTCTATTGTGTCTCTGGGTCCTGGTCGATCATGTCTCCGGGCCCTGGTCCATCTATGTCTCTAAGTTTTGGTCCATCGTGTCTCTAGGTTTTGGTCCATGTTGTCTGTAGGTTCTGGTCCATCGTGTCTCTGGGCTCTGGTCCATCTATGTCTCTAAGTTTTGGTCCATCGTGTCTCTAGGTTATGGTCCGTATTGTCTCTAGGTCCTGCGCCACTATGTTTTAGGTTCTGGTCCATCGTG
This sequence comes from Oryzias javanicus, assembly GCA_003999625.1. NCBI lineage: Eukaryota > Metazoa > Chordata > Actinopteri > Beloniformes > Adrianichthyidae > Oryzias > Oryzias javanicus. The sequence continues at coordinate 127,708 of CM012438.1, read as the reverse complement.
TCTCTGGGTTCTGGTCGATCGTGTCTCTGGGCTCTGGTCCATGTTGTCTGTAGGTTATGGTTCATCATGTCTCTGGGCTCTGGTCCATCGTGTCTCAAGGTTCTGGTCCATCGTGTCTCTAGGTTCTGGTCCATGTTGTCTCTACGTTCTGGTCCACCATTCTTCTGAGTTTGATGAAGGTTTGCACCGCCATAGTTTCAGTGTATCCATCATGTTGTTCCTGGTGAGGTTTCTTGTGACTGAAGTCGTTGATTCTTCTTTGCTAAAGGAAGTTCTGAAGAATCTCTGATCAAAACTGTTCCCAGTAGCTCAGGTTTCTGTCTAAATCGTTTGAATACATTTCAGGATTGGATACGAGTAAATGTCATTCAAATGTGATCTCTGTAAGAACCAATTTAAGTTTTACAAACTGTTGGACAATGAGAGGTCAGCAAAGAATTTTCAGAGATTCTCTAGAGAATTCCTCCTCAAACTCTCCAGAAAACTGATCCATAATTTGAGGACTCAACACCACCTCCCCAGTAGGGTTCAGGTGATTGTTCAATACTCAGTTAAAGTTTGAGTTTGTCCCGATCAGACTGAGAGAGAGCAGAGGTCTTCCACATAATCATGTGTTTGTAGGTTAATCTGCATTTGCAGGACAGTTAATCCACACCTGCTGCAAACTTAATCTGGAACAGGTGGAAAGAGGTCTGCACCGATCTTAAACCACCAGGACTAAATCCTAACATGCTCCAAACTGACAATAATTGATATGCAAGGTTCAGACTCCAGCATGCATCTGTCATGCTGTTCCAGCCTGTGCAGCTGTCGGAGAACACCTGCAGAAGCCAACCAATCACAAAGGGGTCCATTCCATTACCCTTCTGGTTTACGGCCTGGGGGGTCACACAAAAAAAGAATGTATAGACAAGACAGTTCAATAAAGTAGTTCTTAATTCCTCAGAACACATACAGGTCAACCCCGTACAGGTGCTTTGAGGATAGTTTAAGGTTAGTCTTTAATTATTCATCCAAATTAATCATGTTGATGTTTTGGAAGAACACTCAGCAACTTGAAATCTCTGATAGCAGAAATCATAAAACCGGTTTCTTTCTCTATATATAATATTTACGTCTGAACGTGTAACAGGAAAAGATTATGTTCTTGATTTCAACTTCACAAACGTGGGTTTTTCCCAAAGTGTATTTAACATTCTTTGTTCTGTGATTGCCCTCTCTTGGACTTCAAACCGAAAGATTTTTTATTTACCTCAGCAGAAAGCATGGTTGAGACAGTTTGATAATAAGGGCCCCCTGTAGACTTTTGACCAGCTTTTTCAGCTAGAATTCACATATGACCAGAAAAAGGTCTGGTCTGGTTGCACACTATTGGTTGCAGACCTTACTGGTTGCAGACTTTACTGGTTGCAGACTTTACTTTGGTTGGCAGACTTCTTTACTGGTTGCAGACTTTATTGGTTGTAAGCTTTTCTGGTTGTAGACTATTGGTTTTAGTCTTTACTGGTTGCAGATTTTACTGGTTGCAGACTTTACTGGTTGCAGACTTTACTGGTTGCAGACTTTAATGGTGGCAGACTTTATTGGTTGCAGACCTTACTGGTTGCAGGCTTTACTGGTTGCAGACCTTACTGGTTGCAGACTTGAATGGTGGCAGACTTTACTGGTTGCAGGCTTTACTGGTTGCAGACCTTACTGGTTGCAGACTTTACTGGTTGCAGACTTTACTGGTTGCAGGCTTTACTGGTTGCAGACTTTACTGGTTGCAGACCTTACTGGTTGCAGACTTTAATGGTGGCAGACTTTATTGGATGCAGACCTTACTGGTTGCAGACCTTACTGGTTGCAGACCTTACTGGTTGCAGACTTTACTGGTTGCAGACTTTATTGGTTGTAAGCTTTTCTGGTTGTAGACTATTGGTTTTAGTCTTTACTGGTTGCAGATTTACTGGTTGCAGACTTTACTGGTTGCAGACTTTACTGGTTGCAGACTTTACTGGTTGCAGACTTTAATGGTTGCAGACTTTACTGGTTGCAGACTTTACTGGTTGCAGACTTTAATTGTTGCAGACCTTACTGGTTGCAGACTTTACTGGTTGCAGACTTTAATGGTGGCAGACGTTATTGGTTGCAGACCTTACTGGTTGCAGACTTTAATGGTTGCAGACTTTATTGGTTGTAAGCTTTTCTGGTTGTAGACTATTGGTTTTAGTCTTTACTGGTTGCAGATTTTACTGGTTGCAGACTTTAATGGTTGCAGACTTTACTGGTTGCAGACTTTACTGGTTGCAGACTTTAATGGTTGCAGACTTTACTGGTTGCAGACTTTACTGGTTGCAGACTTTAATGGTTGCAGACTTTATTGGTTGCAGACCTTATTGGATGCAGACTTTACTGGTTGCAGACTTTAATGGTTGCAGACTTTACTGGTTGCAGACCTTATTGGATGCAGACTTTATTGGATGCAGACTTTACTGGTTGCAAACTTTTACTGGTTGCAGACTTTATTGGATGCAGACCTTACTGGTTGTAGACTTTAATGGTGGCAGACTTTATTGGTTGCAGATTATACTGGTTGCAGACCTTACTGGTTGCAGACTTTACTGGTTGCAGACTTTACTGGTTGCAGACTTGAATGGTGGCAGACTTTATTGGTTGCAGACTTTATTGGTTGCAGACTTTACTGGTTACAGACTTTACTGGTTGCAGACTTTACTGGTTGCAGACCTAATTGGTTGCAGAATTTAATGGTTGCAGACTTTACTGGTTGCAGACTTTACTGGTTACAGACTTTACTGGTTGCAGACTTTACTGGTTGCAGACCTTACTGGTTGCAGACCTAATTGGTTGCAGACTTTACTGGTTGCAGACTTTACTGATTGCAGACTTTAATGGTTGCAGACCTTATTGGTTTTAGACCTCAACCTTGTTCTTTTTCTGGACCGTCCAACAGCACATCTCACTACAGACTGTTTTATGTTTGTGACTATGAGTTTATGAAATGACACAAACCTATATAGAGATCCTAAGCTGCCATTCAAACCATGATATGTTTGTTTACTTTTCATCAATTCCTCCAATTTCAGAACCTGCTCAAAACTTCCAGGGTCACCAGGTAGCTGGAGCCTATACTAGCTATTGTTGGTCGACAGCGGGGTTCACCGCAGACAGGTTATCAGTCTGAAACATGGCCTGATTGCTTTTCTGATATTTCTATCAGAGTTTGATTGGAGAATTTAAGAAGTTGCTTTCTGGTACTGTATTTTTTGCTTAAATACTACATGCTAACATGATGTTTTTGATTTATTCATAAATAGCTTTAATTCAAGTGGTGCCATGAAATCTGAGATAGACGGTTTGGATTTGTAGAGATGTGTTTATAGGTCATGCAAAGTTAATGACCCCCCCCCCCCCATAATTTGGCCTCTCTTTTGCCACAAACTCCATGAGTATTTCCCCGCGATGCTCCTGAGTTCATTGTAATCTGCGGACTGTTTTAATTATTTGTTAGTTCATCATTTTAAACTCGTTGCATGTAAAGAAAAGCACTAAGGCATCAGATCTAGGATCGGTAGTATAGGTATAGGTGAATAGATAGTAATATTTCTTACAGCCTTAAAGATGACTTTTTTTCCTATGAATTTAGTGTTAGATGAAAGCCGGTGATCTAAAAATGTTTAGAAAGTTGTCCAGAAATTATATTTATCAAGACCGCCCTCTTCAAAGGTTTATAAGAGATGTTTGTCTGCCTCTGTGCTTTTACACTAAACCTTTGGGGGTCAACAGGGCAAACAGCAGATATCACTATGGTACATAGAACTGTTTTAGAGACCCAAAGAGCCCCAATCACTCATGAATACAGACTCATTCACACACTAATGGCATCTCCCAGAAACCTAAGATGGAAACTAAAGTGTGACATTACAGGATGATAGGATGTGACCATGACTAACTAACACCAACTGCTGGAGGTCATGAGCAGGACGACATTCTGAAGAGCTAAGCAGCTCCTAATCATTTGATTTGTTGTTGTGTGCAGATGAAAGAGAAGATGTTCAAAAGAAAACTTTCACCAAATGGGTCAACTCACAGCTGGCTAAGGTGAGTCCTCAGGACTGCTAGTTTCAGATGGGAAAAGCTCCTCCTTAAAGTTTTTTAAAACTTTCTTTAAACGTTCCCAGAGGTTTTAATTAGGACTGTGAAGTCTTTAACAAAATTCCACAGCCTTCCTCTGTGTGCGCGTGGCTTATGGTGTTGAGTTGCGTAACCCCGCCCCTTATCCCCCCAGACATGCTAGTGATAAGCCCATGAAAACATAAACTCAAACATTTCCATTCAGGCTGCATTGCAGCAGCTCTATCTGGGGTTCAGAACTGATTTCATGCTGATTGATGAATTCACTTTAACAAGAAATCTAATCTTGTAAATGTGTGCAGTGTTGACGGTTTTGGATGCAGATGAAGAGTTACGTTCAGGAGAACGGTTCCGGTGTCCGGTTAACCACCCGCTGGATCCTGAGGGAGCTGCTAGAAAACAACAGCACGGCTTCCTTATAGCAGGCTCGCCGGCTCCTCAATGGATCAAACGCAACCGAATATCCCATAATTGTGAACTGTGTATTTACTTTCAGTTTCTTTTTAAATATTTGAGGCCAACGTAAAAAAGTCTCGTCTTGGACGCAGTTAAAATACGAGCTGATAATGCGGTCACCCGCGGCCCCGTCCAGTTGAAAAATGTCTCTTTTTCCACAAATGATTGAAGAATTATTGACGTTGCTGTGACCAATAAATCCATGTTTTCCTCAGATTCTTGGAAAAAACAATGAAAGTTAACATTAGTATAGCTTTTAACTGAATCCGTTAGACGATATATTATCTTGTCCGGCCTCTACAGTTGCGTCCGGGTTAGCTACATACTGTGAAAGTTTCAGGAATCCAAACTGAGGTTTTCTCTGAAACTTTGAGTGACAGCGACTTAAAAGGAGAAGTACTCGGAAATGCAACCATGAAATGATTTCTTATGATATTTTTTCTCTTTCAGATGAAAAATGCCACACATACATGTTAAAAACTCAAAAACAGGCTTTTCATTAGAGGGGGTCTTTAAAGGTGCTTTCTGGCCAATGGGTCTATTTATTTATACCTTCTGTTTAAACTGTATTTCTCCTTCAAACCTCAAATATAACTACATATATTTATATTTATATATATGTAGTTATATTTATAGTCGTAGTATATTTACTAACTAGTAACTAGTTACTAACTCGTAAGCTACTAGTGTACTAACTAGTACAGTAGTAGCTGTCTCAGTGGATACCGGCCTGTTGCTCTGACATCAGTGATCATAAGGGGTTTAGGGGGTTCTTCATGAAGGACATCCTCCTTACTGCTGTGGACAGTCAGCAGTTTACCTGTTGAGGAAACTGATCGTAGTGCAGTCTTAATAGGAATTTAGAGAACTTGGATTCACCTTGAGCTCAGCAGGAACAAGCCAATAGAGAAGCTCAGTGACTTGAAAGACTTTATCAGCCACAGAAACGTTCTGATCAATGTCAGAACTGTGTTTGTGTCCCTGCAGACAGGAAAAGCTCCAGTAGAAGACTTGTTCTCAGAACTGTGTGATGGACGACTCCTGCTGGAACTGCTGGAAGAGCTGACAGGACATCAGCTGGTATGAGGATGAACATGCGTGTGTCTGAAGTGGATTCTGGAGAGTTTTTGATGTTTGTTGATCCAAAGTTTTTGTCTGCGTTTTTAGGTGAAGTTGGAAAAAGGGGTCACACGTGTCCACTCACTGAACAATGTCAACCGAGCCCTGCACATCCTGCAGAAGAACAATGTGAGTGATGTCAACCTCATCTGCTCCTTCTAAAGACGATTTTCTCTCCTGGAGTTCCTCAGATAAAGACTAGGTGATCTGAAGATGAGATGAATTCAGAGAGTTATGTTTCTGGTGTTTGATGTTACCATCACACTGTTGTTCAGCTTTTCTATCAGCTCGTAAAAATAAAAAAAAGCTTCAGTTTCTCTGCTTTTTTTCCCTGCTCTTTTTACAAGTTCAGATTGGCTGAGAAGAGTCAAAACAAATTGTGTGTCCTTCAGAATAAAACTTCTGACTTCAGTCTAGTAGAACATCTGCCAGGTGGCTCCAGGAAAGACGGGGGAGTTCTGATCTGTATCAAAAATGTGTGAACAATTAAAGCCTTGGTAAAAACTGACCTTAGTTCCAACTGTCCTTATTCACAACCGTTCTTAGTTCAGAGCATCCTCAATCCCAAGTGTCCTTAGTCCCAACTGTCCTTAGTCCCAAGTGTCCTTAGTCCCAAGTGTCCTTAGTCCCATGTGTCCTTAGTCCCATGTGTCCTTAGTCCCATGTGTCCTTAGTCCCAAGTGTCCTTAGTCCCATGTGTCCTTAGTCCCATGTGTCCTTAGTCCCAAGTGTCCTTAGTCCCAAGTGTCCTTAGTCCCAAGTGTCCTTAGTCCCAAGTGTCCTTAGTCCCAAGTGTCCATAGTCCCAAGTGTCCATAGTTCCAAGTGTCCATAGTTCCATGTGTCCTTAGTCCCAAGTGTCCTTAGTCCCAACTGTCCTTAGTCCTAAGTGTTCTTAGTTCAGAGTATCCTCAGTCCTAACTGTCCTAAATCCCATAGGCCCTTAGTCCTACCTGTTCTTAATGGTGGATGCGGGCTGTCTCCAGATGAAAATGGTCCTGCCTTTACGGGACATGTAGGTGACTCACATGAAATATTAAGGTCACAGACCACTTGGTGAACCTTTAGAGAGATATTCTACCAGCACTCTGCCAGCTGTTGTAGAAAACACATCTGTATCATGTAAGGGTAACGTAGGCAATATGCAAGCATATTGTACAGATTTTCATGCTTTCAACCCCTTTACATCCTGCCACCTTCATGTTTTAACTTGTGTTTTTGTCAGCTGAAAGTAGAAACTTTTTCCTTTTTGTGTCTATCAAGGTCGATCTGGTAAACATTGGAGCAGCTGACATCGTCGATGGAAACCACAAATTGATTCTTGGCCTCATCTGGAGCATTATAGTTCACTGGCAGGTGAGCATTGACAGTGATGGACACCATGGTACTGCATGTCCTTGCCATCTTTACTGCTGTTTGGTTTCATTCTCTGTTTGCTTGATTTAGACAGACGCTAGCTCATTTAGCATTTCACACATGAACCATGCTACGGTTAGCTGTCAAAGCACTCTCTGCATTGATGTGTCCAGGTGAAGGATGTGATGAAGGATGTGATGGCAGGCCTACAGCAGACCAACAGTGAGAAGATTCTGCTGAGCTGGGTCCGTCAGAGCACCCGCCAGTACCCTCAGGTGAGGCCTCGGTCCAGGTTCATGATGCAGTCATTCATCTGAAGGAAAAGTGAATTTTTCATTGAATCAATGATTTACAGCCTCAGTGTTTGTCTGAAGCTTCTGCATGCTGTTGCTTCTGTCTTCAGGTCAATGTGGTGAACTTTTCCAGCAGTTGGAATGATGGGTTGGCGTTCAGCGCCCTGATCCATAGCCACAGGTACTGCTGTCACAGATACGTACCCCCTGGTCTCTTTCTGCAGATTTCAACTACATTCTAAGAGCTTTTCTAATCAAAGCACAGAAGATGCAGTAGAATGAGGTCTTTGGAGAACATAGTAGCCCATCCCTGAGAGGAGTCTCAGTTAAATGTTCCTCTGGTTCCTCTGGACAGACCGGAGCTGATCGACTGGAACTCAGTGGAGGCGGAGTCTGCCGTGGAAAGGCTGGAGAATGCCTTCAGTAAAGCTGAGCAGTACCTGGGGATCGAGAGGCTGCTGGACCCAGAAGGTACTGTCAGGTCCATTGCTCAGAACCAACAATCTCTGGTGTCTTTAACTATGAACTCAGAACAGACAGAGGGGAGGGTCAGAGGAAGTAATGAACAGACTGATAGATGGACAAATGTAAGGAAAAATGAACTAAAAGATGGGACAGTGATGCTCAGAATCATGTGTTTGTGCCTTCCAGACGTGGCGGTGCCAAGCCCTGACAAGAAGAGCATCATCATGTACGTGACCTCCCTCTTCCGAGTGTTTCCTCAGAGCGTCTCCATGGAAGCCATCCAGGAGGTGGAGAAACTGTCCCCAGCGTCTGGCGGCGCCGGCCGAGCAGAAATGGAGGAGCATTACCAGATCCAGACCCAGCAGCGCTTCTCTCAGCAGGTACGAGCACACATCACCGCCATCTATCACTTATGTAGTTAAATCACTCCAAACTTCTGCTGAAGCTTCACACTGAACCACCAGAACCCTGGGTCACGGTGAGCATCCAAGTCACACAGTTCAGTCTGAACATGTTCACAGAATAATGTCCATACAGTTCTATAGCTGCCAATCTATCTCTGTTAATCCAATCTACTATAGAAACATCTACAGAGAGAACAGAGAACATAGATCGGCTGTAAGGAGCTGATCTCTGGCAGCAGATCAGAAATGATCAGATCCTCAGAGGATCAGCAGATGCTGCAGAGGATGGAAGTTTGTCCAGGAGCATGCTGGGAAATGGATGAAATGGAATTGATGTATGGAAAGGATGGAGCTGGCATCAGAGGGTTATAGTTCTCTGGAGAAAACCAAGTGTGAAAAGTTCATTTTAGGGCATCAGCAGTCAGAGCTGAAGTAATAAGGAATAGCAGCTGAATTTGTGAGAGAGGCGGAGCCAGAAGCCTTCAGAGACTGCACTGCTCTGTCGGGTTTGGACCGACAGATGAGTGTGAAGAGTTCTTGAATTTTCAGGAAAGGATCTCCTTCAGGACTCCCCTGTCCTCCTGTGATCTCCTGCTCTGTCGCCCTAACTCCTGCTGTGTGCTTCACCCTCTTGTGTTTCCCTCTCAGATCACGGTGAGTGTGGCTCAGGGCCGGGTCCGGAGCCCCTCGTCTCAGCCACGCTATAAAAGCCACGCCTACACCCAGGCTGCATATGTCACTTCGCCCGAGCAAAAGAGGAGGCGGTTTGGTGACCAGGTCCGTCTGCGCTGTACGAGTGTTCCGTTGATGTCCTGATTCAGAGATGACATGTCGACATCCTTTCTCATGTCGCTAACATGCTCTTAAAGTGTCATCATGTCTGTTGTGAGCGGGGCTGCAGTTCTGCTGTCTGTAGATAACACGACTAACAGAAATACTACACCCACGTTCACCAACATCAGCAAACACCAGAATGCTCTAAGACTAGCATCTACTAAAAACTGCTAACATGTGACTAACAGCTGACTGGGAATCAGGTCAGCAGAAACCACACCTTTACAGGTAAAGAAAACAACAACTTAGCAAGAGTTCATCAAACTTCATTCAAGATTCTCTACTGAAATTTTAGGAGAAGAGTGTTTGGAAAGATAGAGAAGGATATCATCAGCAAAACATTGAAGATGAATGGAGGATGTTTCCATCTCTGAGGAAAGGTAGTTTAGAGAAGGTTCAGGTGATCTTCACCCGGATCTTAGATATGTGAGACATAACTGCTGTCTCAAAGAAGGAGGGAGCTAGACCGAGGCTGCAGGAGATGATGTGACAGGATGTTTGAGGTTTTAAGATTCAGCAGAATGCAGAAACTGAAGGAAATGTTTAGAGTCCAGAAGAGATTCAGAGGCAGAGAGGATCATGGGAACAGCTGGTGAAATTGATCAATTTTTCTACAGACAAACAACAATAATGTATCGCATGTGATGGAATGCAGTATTTAATAGAAGCTAGAGGATCCTGGTGTTACCTTTGTCAAGGCCAATGAGAACACAGCAGGACCTGGATTGGGTTGTGATGGGAGTCCTGGTCCATATGGTGAATGGCGTATACTTGTATAGAGCTTGTGTACCTTCCCTGAAGGCCCAAAGCTCCGCTGCTGAACACTGGGACCAACCTTCCACCAGAGGTGATGTGGGGTTCAGTGTCTGGCCCAAGAACTCTTGGACACACAGCAGGCGAGGCACAAATCAAATCTGCAATCTTCCAATCTGGAGTTGACCGTCCGACCGCTACACCACAGCTGCCCTATAGTCCAGAGATAGTTATACATTTAGTCCTTTGATCTGATCAGAACCAGATATCAGAACCGGATGACATAGCTATGCAAAACTGTAAAATGTAGTGACTGAATAGGGGTGGGATTATAGAAGTTCACTTCTCCACACTCCTTTTCAATCAATGAAACTTTACTGATATAATTAATAATAACCTTATTTAAAGAATCAAATGTGACAGAAGTGTTTTGTTTTTTTTTTATTCTCTAATCAATACATTTCATTATTTATCTACTGAGTCTGAAAAATATGTGGGTTTTGTCTTATATTGTCCACAATTTATGCTTCAAATCAATCAATCAAACAATGAATTAATCAAATGTGCAAGAATGTCTGAGGAACCAAGATTGTGACTCTGCAGTCTCGGATGGATGGATGAATGGATGGATGGATGGATGGATAGATGGGTGGAAGGGATGGATGGATGGATGGATGGATGGATAGATATACAGATGGACTGATGGATGAATGGATAGGTGGATGGATGAATGGATGGATGGATGGATGGATGATGGATGGATGGATGGATGGATGGATGGATGGATGGATGGATGATGGATGGATGGATGGATGGATGGATGGATGGATGGATGGATGGATGGATGATGGATGGATGGATGGATGGATGGATGATGGATGGATGGATGGATGGATAGATATACAGATGGACTGATGGATGAATGGATAGGTGGATGGATGGATGGATGGATGGATAGATGGGTGGAAGGATGGATGGATGGATGGATGGATGGATGGATGGATAGATATACAGATGGACTGATGGATGAATGGATAGGTGGATGGATAGGTGGATGGATGGATGGATGGATGGATGGATGGATGGATGGATGGATGGATGGATGGATGGATAGATATACAGATGGACTGATGGATGAATGGATAGGTGGATGGATGGATGGATGGATGGATAGATGGGTGGAAGGATGGATGGATGGATGGATGGATAGATATACAGATGGACTGATGGATGAATGGATAGGTGGATGGATGGATGGATGGATGGATGGATGGATGGATGGATGGATGGATGGATGGATAGATATACAGATGGACTGATGGATGAATGGATAGATATACAGATGGACTGATGGATGAATGGATAGGTGGATGGATGAATGGATAGGTGGATGGATGGATGGATGGATGGATGATGATGGATGGATGGATGGATGGATGATGGATGGATGGATGGATGGATGGATGGATGGATGGATGGATGGATGGATGGATAGATATACAGATGGACTGATGGATGAATGGATAGGTGGATGGATGAATGGATGGATGGATGGATGGATAGATGGATGGATGTGTCCTCGTCTCCTTCGTCTCTAGTACTTCATGTGTCCTCGTCTCCTTCATCTCCAGTTCTTCATGTGTTTTCATCTCCTTAGTCTCTAGTTCTTCATGTGTCCTCGTCTCCTTAGTCTCTAGTACTTCATGTGTCCTCGTCTCCTTCGTCTCCAGTTCTTCATGTGTCCTCGTCTCCTTCGTCTCTAGTTCTTCATGTGTCTTCGTCTCCTTAGTCTCTAGTTCTTCATGTGTCCTCGTCTCCTTCGTCTCTAGTACTTCATGTGTCTTCGTCTCCTTAGTCTCTAGTTCTTCATGTGTCCTCGTCTCCTTCGTCTCCAGTTCTTCATGTGTCCTCGTCTCCTTCGTCTCTAGTTCTTCATGTGTCTTCGTCTCCTTAGTCTCTAGTTCTTCATGTGTCCTCGTCTCCTTCGTCTCTAGTACTTCATGTGTCCTCGTCTCCTTCATCTCTAGTTCTTCATGTGTCCTCGTCTCCTTCGTCTCCAGTTCTTCATGTGTCCTCGTCTCCTTAGTCTCCAGTTCTTCATGTGTCCTCGTCTCCTTCGTCTCTAGTACTTCATGTGTCCTCGTCTCCTTCGTCTCCAGTTCTTCATGTGTCCTCGTCTCCTTCGTCTCTAGTTCTTCATGTGTCTTCGTCTCCTTAGTCTCTAGTTCTTCATGTGTCCTCGTCTCCTTCGTCTCTAGTACTTCATGTGTCCTCGTCTCCTTCGTCTCTAGTTCTTCATGTGTCCTCGTCTCCTTCGATTCTAGTTCTTCATGTGTCCTCGTCTCCTTAGTCTCTAGTTCTTCATGTGTCTTTGTCTCCTTAGTCTCTAGTTCTTCACGTGTCTTTGTCTCCTTAGTCTCTAGTTCTTCGTGTGTCCTCGTCTCCTTCGTCTCTAGTACTTCATGTGTCCTCGTCTCCTTCGTCTCCAGTTCTTCATGTGTCCTCGTCTCCTTCGTCTCTAGTTCTTAATGTGTCCTCGTCTCCTTCGATTCTAGTTCTTCATGTGTCCTCGTCTCCTTAGTCTCTAGTTCTTCATGTGTCTTTGTCTCCTTAGTCTCTAGTTCTTCATGTGTCCTCGTCTCCTTAGTCTCCAGTTCTTCATGTTGTGTCCTCGTCTCCTTCGTCTCTAGTACTTCAGGTCCTTCTGTCTCCTTAGTCTCTATGTCTTCATGTGTCTTCATCTCCTTAGTCTCTAGTTCTTCATGTGTCCTCGTCTCCTTAGTCTCTAGTTCTTCATGTGTCTTCATCTCCTTAGTCTCTAGTTCTTCATGTGTCCTCGTCTCCTCAGTGTCCAGTTCTTCATGTATCCTCGTCTCCTTAGTCTCTAGTTTCATGTTCCTCGTCTCCTTAGTCTCTGTTCTTCATGGTGTTCTGTCGATCCCTTAAGTCTCCTAGTTGTCTCTTACATGTGTCCTCGTCTCCTTAGTCTCTAGTTCTTCATGTGTCCATCTCCCTTAGTAGTTTCTCATAGTCTCCTTCATGTGTCCCTCGTCCGTCTCTCATGTCTCAGTCCTCATGTGTCCATCATCTCCTTAGTCCTAGTTCTTCATGTGTCCTTCTCTCTTAGTTCCTAAGTCTTCAATGCTGTCTCATTCCTCCAGTGTCTAGTTCTAGTCATGTGTCTCATTCTTGTTCTCCAGCTCTTCAGAGTGTCCTATCTCCTTCGATTCTAGTTCTTCATGTGTCCTCGTCTCCTCAGTGTCCAGTTCTTCATGTATCCTCGTCTCCTTAGTCTCTAGTTCTTCATGTATCCTTGTCTCTTACATCTCTAGGTCTTTGTGTGTCCTTTTCTCTTTTCTCTGTTCTTCTTCTCCAGTGAGTCTAACCTTCCTTTGTGAATCTCCAGTTTCTGAGTCCCAGTCAAGAGGATCTCCAACGTGGTCTCAGTCCTCTTCCTCCAGGATCCACCAGTCTGGAGAGTTACCAGGCATCCCTGGAGGAGGTGCTGTCCACATTCTAGACTGACATATCAAACATTTCTGTGTCTGAGTATCTCTGTTCCTCTGAAAGGTCTTAACGTGGCTGCTGTCCGCTGAGGACGGTCTGCAGGCGCAGCCCCCCATCTCCAACCACGTGGAGGAGGTCAAGGAGCAGTTTCACATTCATGAGGTAGGACCTGCAGCTCTCATTGTTTCCTCTGAGGTTTTGTTTAAATACACCACATAAGTATTCAGTCAGCCTCCAGTATGACTAGACTTAAAAAGATGAATCTACTCTGTAAAGTTCATAGAGACAAACAAGAAAAACATTTCAGGAAATTATGTTTTTAAAATATTTATTTACAGGTTTTTACTCAGTATCTCTCCATACATGACCATATTTATTCTTTCCACGGATCAGTCGTCTTTGTCCCTTGGCAGAAAAACACCTCCAAAGCATGATGCTTCCTCCCCCATGCTTCACCATAGTGTTCTTTGGTTTCAACTCAGCATTCGTTCTCCTCCAAACAACAATCCTCGTCTGAACCATCCAGACAGTCTCTGGAAAAGTCTGGACAAGTACCGATTCAAGCACTGGAACAGGGTTTGAACAGCAGGATTTGAGTGCCCAGTGGTGTAGCGTGTTACTGATAGTAGTCTTTGGTCCCAGTTTTCTGGATCGTCCAGACAGCCTCTGGAGAATTCTAGATATGTATTGATTTAAGCATGGGAACAGGGCTCAAACTGCAGGATTGTGTCCCTGGGGGTGTAGTGTGTTACTATGGTAACCTTTCTTACTTTGGTCCCAGTTTTCTGGAGGTCTTTCACTGGATCCTCCTGTATGGTTGTTCACCATGAGATCTTTCATGAAGCTCCAGATAATCAGTTATCTTTTATGTCCTCCATCTCCTAATAATTGATTTCTTCCCAACAGATCCAGTCTTTCCACTCTGGTTCAGGTCTACAGGCTTGTTCCTGGTGTCCTTTGACAGCTCATTGGTCTTAATGGAGAGGTTTGAGGCTGTAGATAGGTGTCTTTATACAGCTAACCAGTTCAAACAGGTGTTGGTGGTTACAAGTGAGGACAGAGGAAGTAGTTACAGGTCCAGAATTCTTGCTCGTTAGTCTCAGACCAAATACTTATTTAGATTTACTGCGTTGGTCAATACGTGATTTCCTGTGTCTCAGAGTTTACGTGTTTGTATGAACATGACAGAGCTCTCTCATCAGAAAGGTTTCTGGTTGTCTTCATTTCTATGATGTTAATATGACTCGTAACATAAAACTAGGACTCTGGTAAAGGAATCTTGGTAAGTGTTGACAGGATTCCGGCAGTACACTTTTACTCAGTACTGAGGAAAAATCTCTCCTGTGGTAAAGTGGGCGTGGCAGTAACTGAGTACCAGTGCAATGATGGGGATTGTCTTCATCCAGGGCTACATGGTGGAGCTGACCACACACCAGGGCAGCGTGGGCCGGGTCCTGCGGGCCGGTGCCGCCCTGCTGAGGGAGGGACACCTGAGCGAGGAGGAGGAGTCTGAGGTCCGGGAGCAGATGAACCTGCTGAACTCTCGCTGGGAGCACCTGAGAGTGGCCAGCATGGAGAGGCAGAGCAGGTATGAGGAGGAGGCCCCGCCTCCGGGTAACCCTTAAACCGGCTAATCAGACCGGGAACGACTGGATTAAAGCAAGGAAATGTGATGGAGTGATTATTTTAACCCTTCCTGCAGAAGTTCTAAAGAAGTTAATACGTTTTTATAACAGGTGGGAGTAACGGGTTTGACCATTTCATGCCCGAGTCTATTTCCTGAATTCAGCTCAGTTCTGGATCAGTAAAACAGGACATCAGGGTTTGACAAGTTACAGATGCCTTGATAACATTTTATCTCAAATTTGTATGAAATGTATATAAAAGCGTCTGTTAAAACAGTTTGATGGATGGTGAAGGGTCAAAGGTCACCTGTTAAAACAGTTTGATGGATGGTGAAGGGTCAAAGGTCACCTGTTAACAGTTTGATGGATGGTGAAGGTCAAAGTCATCTGTTAACAGTTTGATGGATGGTGAGGGTCAAAGGTCACTTGTCAAAACGTTTGATGGATGGTGAAGGGTCAAGGTCACCTGTCAAAACAGTTTGATGGATGGTGAAGGGTCAAAGGTCACCTGTTAAAACAGTTTGATGGATGGTGAAGGGTCAAAGGTCACCTGTTAAAACAGTGTGATGAATGGTGAAGGGTCAAAGGTCACCTGTCAAAACAGTTTGATGGATGGTGAAGGGTCAAAGGTCACCTGTAAAACAGTTTAATGGATGGTGAAGGGTCAAAGGTCACCTGTCAAAACAGTTTGATGGATGGTGAAGGGTCAAAGGTCACCTGTCAAAACAGTTTGATGGATGGTGAAGGGTCAAAGGTCACCTGTCAAAACAGTTTGATGGATGGTGAAGGGTCAAAGGTCACCTGTCAAAACAGTTTGATGGACATTCTATTCCTATTCTCTCTCATTCCACTGCAGACTCCACGAGGTTCTGATGGACCTCCAGCACCAGCAGCTGCAGCAGCTCACGGACTGGCTGGACAACACAGAGGCCCGCATCAAAAGCATCAGCTCCGAGCCTCTGGGTCCAGACCTGGAGGACGTCAAGCACCAGGTGGAGGAGCACAAGGTGGGTGTGCGTTCAGTCCGGAGGTCCAGAGGGAGCGGAGCCGCGGTCCTTGTGACCCGAGTGTGTTTGTGCAGCTGCTGCAGGAAGACCTGGAGCTGGAGCAGGTCCGGGTCAACTCTCTGACACACATGGTGGTGGTAGTGGAGGAGAGCAGTGGAGACAGCACCACCGCGGCCCTGGAGAGCAGACTGCAGGTAATGGCAACCGGCACGCCGCCGAAGGCTGAGGAAGTTAGAACGGTCTGGTTAATATTTATACAACCAGAGAGGACTCACTCTGATCAGAATCTAATCAAGTTACATTTATGAAGAGTTTATTTAACCAGAGAGGACTCACTCTGATCAGAATCTAATCAAGTTACATTTATGAAGAGTTTATTTAACCAGAGAGGACTCACTCTGATCAGAATCTAATCAAGCTACATTTATGAAGAGTTTATTTAACCAGAGAGGACTCACTCTGATCAGAATTTAATCAAGTTACATTTATGAAGAGTTTACTTAACCAGAGAGGACTCACTCTGATCAGAATCTAATCAGCTGCATATTTATGAAGAGTTCTATTAACCAGAGAGGAATCACTCTGATCAGAATATATCAAGCTACATTTATGAGAGTTTATTTAACCAGAAGACTCCTACTCTGATCAGATTTAATCAAGTTACATTTATGATGAGTTTATTTAACCAGAGGAGGACTCACTCTGAATCAATTTAATCAAGTTACATTTATGAAGAGTTTATTTAACCAGAGAGGACTCACTCTGATCAGAATCTAATCAAGTTACATTTATGAAGAGTTTATTTAACCAGAGAGGACTCACTCTGATCAGAATTAATCAAGTTACATTTATGAAGAGCTTTTTTAACCAGAGAGGACTACTCTGATCAGAATCTATAAGTACATTTATGAGAGTTTATTTAACCAGAGAGGACTCACTCTGATCAGAATTTAATCAAGTTACATTTATGAAGAGCTTTATTTAACCAGAGAGGACTCACTCTGATCAGAATCTAATCAAGTTACATTTATGAGGAGTTTATTTAACCAGAGAGGACTCACTCTGATCAGAATCTAATCAAGTTACATTTTATAGCTTTATTTAACCAGAGAGGACTCACTCTGATCAGAATCTAATCAAGTTACATTTATGAAGAGTTTATTTAACCAGAGAGGACTCACTCTGATCAGAATCTAAAGTTACATTTATCTGTTATTTATATAGAATCTGGAGCTTGTCTGTATACAGATCGGACAGATGGTTTGGTGCAGTTGAGTCCTGAACTTGGAGCTGGGTCTGTATTCAGACTGGGATCTACCAGAGATTTGACTAAAGATCTCTTCAGTGATTGGCCAGCAGTTACGGGGAGGGGTCAAAACAAAAGATGGAAGGTCCGTGATCGGCTTCTGGTTCCAGACCTTATCTACTTGCATGTATTCAGATTGAAACTTTGTTCCAGATTATCAGGAGAAACTAAATCAAATCTGGTTCACTTTAAACCATGTGTTTAAGTCATGGCCCGGGGGCCGGATCCGGCCCAAGATCATGTTATTTTGTTGTTATTGCTGACCCAATGTTATCTTGCGCTGATTTCTGACTGAGTTTTCATCTATCAGCTTCAGTGTTTTCATCTATCAGCTTCAGTGTTTTCATCTATCAACTTCAGTGTTTTCATCTATCAGCTTCAGTGTTTTCATCTACCAGCTTCAGTGTTTTCATCTATCAGCTTCAGTGTTTTCATCTATCAGCTTCAGTGTTTTCATCTATCAGCTTCAGTGTTTTCATCTATCAGCTTCAGTGTTTTAAGCTATCATCTTCAGTGTTTTCATCTATCAACTTCAGTGTTTTCATCTATCAGCTTCAGTGTTTTCATCTATCATCTTCAGTGTTTTCAGCTATCATCTTCAGTGTTTTCATCTATCAACTTCAGTGTTTTCATCTATCAGCTTCAGTGTTTTCATCTATCAGCTTCAGTGTTTTCATCTATCAGCTTCAGTGTTTTCATCTATCAGCTTCAGTGTTTTCATCTATCATCTTCAGTGTTTTCAGCTATCATCTTCAGTGTTTTCATCTATCAGCTTCAGTGTTTTCATCTATCATCTTCAGTGTTTTCAGCTATCATCTTCAGTGTTTTCATCTATCAACTTCAGTGTTTTCATCTATCAGCTTCAGTGTTTTCAGCTATCAGCTTCAGTGTTTTCATCTATCAGCTTCAGTGTTTTAAGCTATCATCTTCAGTGTTTTCATCTATCAGCTTCAGTGTTTTCATCTATCAGCTTCAGTGTTTTCATCTATCAGCTTCAGTGTTTTCATCTATCAGCTTCAGTGTTTTCATCTACCAGCTTCAGTGTTTTCATCTATCAGCTTCAGTGTTTTCATCTATCAGCTTCAGTGTTTTCATCTATCAGCTTTAGTGTTTTCAGCTATCAGCTTCAGTGTTTTCATCTATCATCTTCAGTGTTTTCAGCTATCATCTTCAGTGTTTTCATCTATCAGCTTCAGTGTTTTCATCTATCAGCTTCAGTGTTTTCAGCTATCATCTTCAGTGTTTTCAGCTATCATCTTCAGTGTTTTCATCTATCAACTTCAGTGTTTTCATCTATCAGCTTCAGTGTTTTCATCTATCAGCTTCAGTGTTTTCATCTATCAGCTTCAGTGTTTTCATCTATCATCTTCAGTGTTTTCAGCTATCATCTTCAGTGTTTTCATCTATCAACTTCAGTGTTTTCATCTATCAGCTTCAGTGTTTTCATCTATCAGCTTCAGTGTTTTCATCTATCAGCTTCAGTGTTTTCATCTATCAGCTTCAGTGTTTTCAGCTATCAGCTTCAGTGTTTTCATCTATCAGCTTCAGTGTTTTCAGCTATCAGCTTCAGTGTTTTCAGCTATCAGCTTCAGTGTTTTCATCTATCAGCTTTAGTGTTTTCAGCTATCAGCTTCAGTGTTTTCAGCTATCAGCTTCAGTGTTTTCATCTATCAGCTTCAGTGTTTTCATCTATCAGCTTCAGTGTTTTCATCTATCAGCTTCAGTGTTTTCATCTATCAGCTTCAGTGTTTTCAGCTATCAGCTTCAGTGTTTTCATCTATCAGCTTCAGTGTTTTCAGCTATCAGCTTCAGTGTTTTCATCTATCAGCTTCAGCATTTCTATCTATCAGCTTCAGCGTTTTTATCTATCAGCTTCAGTGTTTTCATCTATCAGCTTCAGTGTTTTCATCTATCAGCTTCAGTGTTTTCATCTATCAGCTTCAGTGTTTTCATCTATCAGCTTCAGTGTTTTCATCTATCAACTTCAGTGTTTTCATCTATCAGTTTCAGTGTTTTCATCTATCAGCTTCAGTGTTTTCATCTATCAGCTTCAGTGTTTTCATCTATCAGCTTCAGTGTTTTCATCTATCAGCTTCAGTGTTTTCATCTATCAGCTTCAGTGTTTTCAGCTATCAGCTTCAGTGTTTTCATCTATCAGCTTCAGTGTTTTCAGCTATCAGCTTCAGTGTTTTCATCTATCAGCTTCAGCATTTCTATCTATCAGCTTCAGCGTTTTTATCTATCAGCTTCAGTGTTTTCATCTATCAGCTTCAGTGTTTTCATCTATCAGCTTCAGTGTTTTCATCTATCAGCTTCAGTGTTTTCATCTATCAGCTTCAGTGTTTTCATCTATCAACTTCAGTGTTTTCATCTATCAGTTTCAGTGTTTTCATCTATCAGCTTCAGTGTTTTCATCTATCAGCTTCAGTGTTTTCATCTATCAGCTTCAGTGTTTTCAGCTATCAGCTTCAGTGTTTTCATCTATCAGCTTCAGTGTTTTCATCTATCAGCTTCAGTGTTTTCATCTATCAGCTTCAGTGTTTTCATCTATCAGCTTCAGTGTTTTCATCTATCAGCTTCAGTGTTTTTATCTATCAGCTTCAGTGTTTTCATCTATCAGCTTCAGTGTTTTTATCTATCAGCTTCAGTGTTTTTAGCTATCAGCTTCAGTGTTTTCATCTATCAGCTTCAGTGTTTTTAGCTATCAGCTTCAGTGTTTTCATCTATCAGCTTCAGTGTTTTCATCTATCAGCTTCAGTGTTTTTAGCTATCAGCTTCAGTGTTTTCATCTACCAGCTTCAGTGTTTTCATCTATCAGCTTCAGTGTTTTCATCTATCAGCTTCAGTGTTTTCAGCTATCAACTTCAGTGTTTTCATCTATCAGCTTCAGTGTTTTCATCTATCAGCTTCAGTGTTTTCATCTATCAGCTTCAGTGTTTTTATCTATCAGCTTCAGTGTTTTCAGCTATCAGCTTCAGCGTTTTCAGCTATCAGCTTCAGTGTTTTCATCTATCAGCTTCAGCGTTTTCAGCTATCAGCTTCAGTGTTTTCAGCTATCAGCTTCAGTGTTTTCATCTATCAGCTTCAGTGTTTTCATCTATCAGCTTCAGTGTTTTCATCTATCAACTTCAGTGTTTTCATCTATCAGCTTCAGTGTTTTCATCTATCAGCTTCAGTGTTTTCAGCTATCAGCTTCAGTGTTTTCAGCTATCAGCTTCAGTGTTTTCAGCTATCAGCTTCAGCGTTTTCAGCTATCAGCTTCAGTGTTTTCATCTATCAGCTTCAGTGTTTTCAGCTATCAGCTTCAGTGTTTTCAGCTATCAGCTTCAGTGTTTTCATCTATCAGCTTCAGTGTTTTCATCTATCAGCTTCAGTGTTTTCATCTATCATCTTCAGTGTTTTCATCTATCATCTTCAGTGTTTTTAGCTATCAGCTTCAGTGTTTTCAGCTATCAGCTTCAGTGTTTTCAGCTATCAGCTTCAGAGTTTTCATCTATCAGCTTCAGTGTTTTCATCTATCAGCTTCAGCGTTTTCAGCTATCAGCTTCAGTGTTTTCAGCTATCAGCTTCAGTGTTTTCAGCTATCAGCTTCAGTGTTTTCAGCTATCAGCTTCAGTGTTTTCAGCTATCAGCTTCAGTGTTTTCATCTATCAGCTTCAGCGTTTTCAGCCATCAGCTTCAGTGTTTTAAGCTATCACCTTCAGTGTTTTCAGCTATCACCTTCAGTGTTTTCATCTATCAGCTTCAGTGTTTTCATCTATCATCTTCAGTGTTTTCATCTATCAGCTTCAGTGTTTTCATCTATCAGCTTCAGTGTTTTCATCTATCAGCTTCAGTGTTTTCATCTATCAGCTTCAGTGTTTTCAGCTATCACCTTCAGTGTTTTCATCTATCAGCTTCAGTGTTTTCATCTATCATCTTCAGTGTTTTCATCTATCAGCTTCAGTGTTTTCATCTATCAGCTTCAGTGTTTTCATCTATCAGCTTCAGTGTTTTCATCTATCAATTTCAGCATATTCAGCAGCCAAATTTAGCTTCCAGCTTTCACACTAGCATCATTGGTTAATTATGTCAAGTTCCAGGTTTTAAGTTTTAATAATGATTCATTGAATGTTAATCCTGTTGGACCTCAGGTGAGTTTTGGATGTTTGCCCCCTGCGTGATCGAGTCTGAAACCCTTGCTTTGAGCAGACCAAACAGGTCCAGTCTGAATCCACCCTGAACATCAGCCGGCAGCCGCTGATCTGGTTCCTGTCTGCAGGTTCTGGGCGACCGCTGGGCGTCCATCTGCAGGTGGACTGAAGAACGCTGGATGCTGCTGCAGGACATCCTCCTGAAGTGGCAACATTTCACCAACGAGCAGGTTGGTTCAGACCGAACGCCCACCAGGATGTCTTCCAGGATCTACCGGAAGGGTTCGAGCGCTTGCATACATCCACTGGTTGTGGTTTAGTGGGTCTAACTAGTCCTGGTTCTGATCAGGGTTTGTGCAGAGCCAGCTGGGAAATGATGGTCTGATGTGTCTTTCTGTCCAACCAGAGTTTGTTTGACTCCTGGCTGACGCAGAAGGAGGAGCTTCTGGCCTCCATCCGGACCTCCAAAGGGAAGGAGGCAGACTCCAGCGCTCTGCTTCACCGCCTCACTGTAAGTTTCTACCCAGCTTTGTCTGGTCAACGCTCAAATCCGTTCAGGGATCGGCCGCTTTGGTCCACCAGATGCTGAAAGCGGAGCTGGAGGCCAAGCATCCCACCATGGACCGGCTCTGCTCCATGAGCCAGGATCTCCTGTCCAGCGTCAAGAACAAGGATGTGGCCAACAAACTAGAGGCCAGACTGGACACCTTCGCCCAGCGCTGGGATGAGCTGGTCCAGGGTCTGGACGTCAACATTTCCCAGGTGAGATCTGTGGTCTGTCCTCTGGTCCCACAGACTAGAAGACACGAGTCCTCCTCACGGGGTTCCCCATCTCCTTGAAGTTCTGGTCGAGGTCATAGTTTCCTCTGAAGCTCTCTGGACTTCCACCGCGGTTGCTCTGATGTTCACACCACGTTTCCATGACAACGTGACCTGATCTAAAGGACTCCCTTCTCCTCCTGTGCAGATGTCGTCCTCCATCACCTCCTCCAGGAAGTCCGAGCTGACCCACTCGGTCACCGCCACGGTTACCAAGGTCATCACCAGGGAGAAGGTGTCGGCTCTGCGGCAGGCTCGAGAGTCGCCGCCGCCGCAGAAGAAGAGGCAGGTGGTCGTGGACTCGGAGCTGAGGAAAAGGTGTGTGGAGCTCAGAGACAGGAGCGGTGATGCACAAGGGAATGTCTAACTCTGGTTGATGTTCAGTTTCATGCACCCCTTCCTGCTGTCGTACCTCAGCAGGTAGGTTCTGGTCCAAACCCTGTCTGTAGATCCCAGACCTGAAACCTGCAGCAGGAATCCCTCTGCTAGTCCTGTAAATGAGAAGCTCTGCTTAGGAGCTACAGACAGAAACCTTCAAAAGAGTCAGATCATCTTCACAACGTCATGTTCCAACAGCAGATACAGATGCACTCTGAGAGAAAACATGTTCAAACGTGACGGAAAGAATCAACGCGTTGGGTCAGTCCTTCAAAGAATAGGGTCTAACCTCCAGTCGACTCGCATCTTCCACCTTTTTTATTTGTTTTATTTTGAAAGACCAAAAATAATTTGAACGTTTTATTTTAGCTGACCTGACATCGGCTAGCATTCAGCTAATGACATTTTGTTATAGTAATTTAGCTTGTAAACTAATGGAGCGTTTGTAACGTTTGCGTTTGGAACTAATGGAACTAATGTGTAAGCTAATGTAGCTAATATGTAAGCTAATGTAGCTAATGTGTAAGCTAATGTAGTTAATGCATAAGCTAATGTAGCTAATGTGTAAGCTAATGTGGCTCATGCGTGAGCTAATGTGGCTAATGTGTAAGCTTATGTAGTTAATGTGTAAGCTAATGTAGCTAATGTGTAAGCTAATGTAGCTAATATGTAAGTTATTGGTAGCTAATGTGTAAGCTAATGTAGCTAATGCGTGAGCTAATGTAGCTAATGTGTAAGCTAATGTAGCTAATGCGTGAGCTAATGTGGCTAATGTGTAAGCTTATGTAGCTAATGCATAAGGTAATGTAGCTAATGTGTAAGCTAATGTAGCTAATACGTAAGCTAATGTAGCTAATATGTAAGTTATTTGTAGCTAATGTGTAAGCTAATGTAGCTAATGCATAAGCTAATGTGGCTAATGTGTAAGCTAATGTAGCTAATGCATAAGGTAATGTGGCTTATGTGTAAGCTTATGTAGTTAATGCATAAGCTAATGTAGCTAATGCATAAGCTAATGTGTAAGCTAAAGTAGCTAATGCATAAGGTAATGTAGCTAATGTGTAAGCTAATGTAGCTAATGCGTAAGCTAATGTAGCTAATGCGTGAGCTAATATGGCTAATGCGTAAGCTAATGTAGCTAATATGTAAGTTATTTGTAGCTAATGTGTAAGCTAATGTGGCTAATGTGTAAGCTAATGTAGCTAATGCATAAGGTAATGAAGCTAATGTGTAAGCTAATGTAGCTAATGCGTAAAATAATGTAGCTAATGCGTGAGCTAATGTGGCTAATGCGTAAGCTAATGTAGCTAATATGTAAGTTATTTGTAGCTAATGTGTAAGCCAGGGCTGCTCATTCCTGGTCCTCAAGATCTACCACCCTGCCTGTTTTCCAGCTCTCCCTGTACTGCTTGCTGCTGATTACCTGGACCAGGTGTGTCCTTTCAATCAGATTGTGGAGACATCTGACTGAGCCAATCAGCAGGTGGCAGGGCTTGGAGATCTGGAAAATAGTCAGGGTGGTAGATCTCGAGGACCAGGAATGAGCAGCCCTGGTGTAAGCTAATGTAGCTAATGCATAAGCTAATGTAGCTAATGCGTAAGCTAATGTAGCTAATATGTAAGTTATTTGTAGCTAATGTGTAAGCTAATGTGGCTAATGTGTAAGCTAATGTAGCTAATGCATAAGCTAATGTAGCTAATGCGTAAGCTAATGTAGCTAATATGTAAGTTATTTGTAGCTAATGTGTAAGCTAATGTGGCTAATGCGTGAGCTAATGTGGCTAATGCGTAAGCTAATGTAGCTAATATGTAAGTTATTTGTAGCTAATGTGTAAGCTAATGTAGCTAATGCATAAGCTAATGTAGCTAATGCGTAAGCTAATGTAGCTAATATGTAAGTTATTTGTAGCTAATGTGTAAGCTAATGTGGCTAATGTGTAAGCTAATGTAGCTAATGCATAAGGTAATGTAGCTAATGTGTAAGCTAATGTAGCTAATGCGTAAGCTAATGTAGCTAATGCGTAAGCTAATGTGGCTAATATATAAGTTATTTGTAGCTAATGTGTAAGCTAATGTAGCTAATGCATAAGCTAATGTAGCTAATGCGTAAGCTAATGTAGCTAATATGTAAGTTATTTGTAGCTAATGTGTAAGCTAATGTAGCTAATGCATAAGGTAATGTAGCTAATGCATAAGCTAATGTAGCTAATGCATAAGCTAATGTGTAAGCTAATGTAGCTAATGCATAAGCTAATGTGTAAGCTAATGTAGCTCATGCGTGAGCTAATATGGCTAATGTGTAAGCTTATGTAGCTAATGCATAAGGTAATGTTACTAATGTGTAAGCTAAATGTCGCTAATGCGTAAGCTAATGTAGGCTAATATGTAAGTTATTTGTAGCTAATGTGTAAGCTAATGTAAGCTAATGCATAAGCTAATGTGTAAGCTAATGGTAATGCTCATGCGTGACTAATGTTGGCTAAATGTGTAAGCTTATGTAGCTAATAACATAAGCTAATGTAGCTAATGTGTAAATAATGTAAGCCTAATGCATAAGCTAATGTAGCTAATGTGTAAAGCTAATGTAGCTAATACATAAGCTAATGTAGCTAATATGGAAATTAATGTAGCTAAGGCGTAAGGTAATGTAGCTAATGTGTAAGCTAATGTAGCTAATGCATAAGCTAATGTAGCTAATGCGTAAGCTAATGTAGCTAATGTGTAAGTTATTTGTAGCTAATGTGTAAGCTAATGCATAAGCTAATGTAGCTAATGCGTAAGCTAATGTAGCTAATATGTAAGTTATTTGTAGCTAATGTGTAAGCTAATGTGGCATGTGTAAGCTAATGTAGCTAATGCATAAGGTAATGTAGCTAATGTGTAAGCTCTAAATGTAGCTAATGCGTAAAGCTAATGTAGCTAATGGTAAGCTAATGTGGCTAATATATAAGTTTTATTTGTAGCTAATGTGTAAGCTATGTAGCGCTAATGCATAAGCTAATGTAGTGCTAATGCGTAAGCTAATTGTAGCTAATATTAAGTTATTTGTAGCTAATGTGTAAGCTAATGTAGCCTATGCAATAAGGTAATAATGTAGCTAATGCATAAGCTAATGTAGCTAAGTGCATAAGCTAATGTGTAAGCTATAATGCATAAGCTAATGTGTAAGCTAATGTAGCTCATGCGTGAGCTAATATGGCTAATGTGTAAGCTTATGTAGCTAATGCATAAGGTAATGTAGCTAATGTGTAAGCTAATGTCGCTAATGCGTAAGCTAATGTAGCTAATATGTAAGTTATTTGTAGCTAATGTGTAAGCTAATGTAGCTAATGCATAAGCTAATGTGTAAGCTAATGTAGCTCATGCGTGACCTAATGTGGCTAATGTGTAAGCTTATGTAGCTAATACATAAGCTAATGTAGCTAATGTGTAAACTAATGTAGCTAATGCATAAGCTAATGTAGCTAATGTGTAAGCTAATGTAGCTAATACATAAGCTAATGTAGCTAATATGGAAATTAATGTAGCTAAGGCGTAAGGTAATGTAGCTAATGTGTAAGCTAATGTAGCTAATGCATAAGCTAATGTAGCTAATGCGTAAGCTAATGTAGCTAATGTGTAAGTTATTTGTAACTAATGTGTAAGCTAATGTAGCTAATGCATAAGCTAATGTAGCTAATGTGTAAGCTAATGTAGCTAATGCGGAAGCTAATGTAGCTAATGCATAAGCTAATGTAGCTAATGCGTAAGCTAATGTAGCTAATGCGTAAGCTTATGTAGCTAATGCGTAAGCTAATGTAGCTAATGCGTAAGCTAATGTAGCCAATGTGTAAGCAACCATAGTTAACCTAGATAATGTGTAAGCTAGAGTCAATGACATAGCAAACGTGTAAACTAACGTGTAAGCTAACTTATAAGATAATACAGCTAATATTTAAGATAATGTAGCTGTCATGTATGATAATGTTGCCAATGTGAAAGCTAATATAGCTAACAACATGTTAGCTAACGTAGTTAATCTATAAGCCAGTGTAGCTAATGTGTAAGCTAATGTAGCTAACGTGTAAGCAAGCATAGCTAAAGTAGCTAATGTGTAAGCTAACGTAGTTAACGTGTAAGGAAGCATAGCTAAAGTTGCTAATGTGTAAGCTAACGTAGCTAACGTGTAAGGAAGCATAACTAAAGTAGCTAATGTGTAAGCTAACGTATCTAACGTGTAAGCAAGCTTAGCTAAAGTAGCTAATGTGTAAGCTAACGTAGCTAACGTGTAAGCAAGCTTAGCTAAAGTAGCTAATGTGTAAGCTAACATAGGTTACGTGTAAGCAAGCTTAGCTAAAGTAGCTAATGTGTAAGCTAATGTAGCTAACGTGTAAGCAAGCATAGCTAAAGTAGCTAATGCGTAAGCTAATGTAGCTAAAGTGTAAGGAAGCATAACTAAAGTAGCTAATGTGTAAGCTAATGTAGCTAACGTATAAGCAAGCATAGCTAAAGTAGCTAATGCGTAAGCTAATGTAGCTAAAGTGTAAGCAACCATAGTTAACCTAGATAATGTGTAAGCTAACATAGCTAACGTTTAAACTAACAGACCTAATATGGCTTAACCACTAACCGTAGCTTGAGAACCGCTGCCGTTTCTCCCGTGACGCTGTGTGTGTTCGCCACAGGTTCGACGTGGACTTCACCGAGGTGCACAGCTACATGACTCGAGGCGAGGCCATCCTGCAGAGTCCAGAGTTTCCTTCCGGTCAACGAAGGCACCGAGGCGGCAGGAGCTGTTTGACAAAGTTCAGGTCAGAGCAGCGACTCTGGAAGAGAACAGCGCCCCCATGAGGATGCTCTGTGTTACAGTAACTCTGTGTTACAGTAACTCTGTGTTACAGTAAACTAGACTGTTTCATCAGCTACAGCTACAGCAAAAACTCCTTAAAAAAAGCTAAAATATAAAGAGAGACATTTATGGAATTAATTTCATTATTCTTTGAAAAATGATATTTGATGTGACATAAAACAGAGACAACAGAGTAAACACGCTTAAAACATGCATGTTGATCATGAATTCATGTTGTTGTTTATGCCCGGCCCCCTGCAGGCCATAGAGCGCGAGCGGCCAGAGAAGTACAGGAAGCTGCAGGAGGCCACACGCACGGCTCAGACGCTGGTCGAGCAAGGTAACGTGCACGCGCCCCGCAGTCACGTGCACGCCCCGTCTGTCGCCATGGCGACGGCCGTACCTGTC
Source organism: Oryzias javanicus (assembly GCA_003999625.1). Lineage (NCBI taxonomy): Eukaryota > Metazoa > Chordata > Actinopteri > Beloniformes > Adrianichthyidae > Oryzias > Oryzias javanicus. The sequence continues at coordinate 99,884 of CM012438.1, read as the reverse complement.
TCACCGGCTGCTGACGTCTCCATGGAAACACCGTCAGAGGACAATGGAAGGAGACGAGGATGCTGGAGCTGCGTCTCCTTTCCTCCATTGTTCAGTTCATTCCATCCTCGTAAATGAAGATGATGAAGGAGGAACTTCAGAGGAGGAGTCGAGAAGGAGAACCACCTGTTCCTCCTCCTGTTCCTCCTCCTGTTCCTCCTCCTGATCCTCCCGTTCCTCCTCCTGATCCTCCTCCTGTTCCTCCTCCCGTTCCTCCTCCCGTTCCTCCTCCTGACTCCCTAAAGCATTCTAACTCCCGTTCCTCCTCCTGTTCCTCCTCCCGTTCCTCCTCCTGACTCCCTAAAGCATTCTAACTCCCGTTCCTCCTCCTGTTCCTCCTCCTGTTCCTCCTACTGTTCCTCCTCCTGTTCCTCCTCCTGTTCCTCCTACTGTTCCTCCTCCCGTTCCTCCTCCCGTTCCTCCTCCCGTTCCTCCTCCTGACTCCCTAAAGCATTCTAACTCCCGTTCCTCCTCCTGTTCCTCCTCCCGTTCCTCCTCTGACTCCTAAAGCATTCTAACTCCCGTTCCTCTCTGTTTCCTCCTGTTCCTCCTACTGTTCCTCCTCCTGTTCCTCCTCCTGTTCCTCCTACTGTTCCTCCTCCCGTTCCTCCTCCCGTTCCTCCTCCCGTTCCTCCTCCTGACTCCCTAAAGCATTCTAACTCCTCCTCTTTACTGACCTCCAGAGGGCAGTCGGGCTGATGACATCGCTCAGGCGGCGGACCAGCTGAACCAGCGCTGGCTCGGGTTCTGTGGACTGCTGGCAGACAGGCTGGCCTGGCTGGCCTATCAGACCAAGGTACGCATGCACGTGCACGTGCACGGTGGTGTTCCTCAGGTACGACTCAGATGAACCAGAACCAGAATGACAGTTCTGTCATCACTGTGACATCATCAACAGTCCAAACATGCTAAGAAAGAAAAGATTCTCCAACCCAAACTCTCAGAACCAGAACCACCCTCACAGTCCAGCTCGGACCTTCACTTCTGAGACCTGGTCTCCTCCGTGTCCCCTTTAGGTCCTGGCCTTCTACAGCCTGTTCCAGCAGTGTGAGCAGGCGGTGGACAGCAGTGAGAACTGGCTGAAGGTCCAGGCCCCCCCGGCATCAGAACCAGAACCTCTCAGAGTGCAGCTGGACCGCTGTCGGGTGGGGAAAAGCTCTGTCTGTGATCCTGAAGTCTTGTTTCTGTTGTTCAGTGTGAACTGATGAAGCTGATGTTTGTGTCTTTTCTGCTTCCTGGCAGCTCTATGCTGTAAGTATGTCTATGATTGACAGACCCTCCCCATTACAGTGTCATGTTTCCATAGAAACAGTTTTTCACAGATCACATCCTCTATGGTTCTTCTCTAGGACCAGATGAGTCCAGTATCTGGAGCTTCTTGACAAACACATAGAGCTATGTTTCTAGATCTCTAACACAGCAGACAGATGATTTCTAAATGTCTTCCTTTGAAAGATCCAGCTTTAAGTTTCCACCTTTAACTCGTTTTCTCGGTGAGAAAGACGATGTATGGATAGTAGAGCGATAGGAGAATGTGATGAAGGTGACAGTGTGTTTGTTCTAGTCTTCATGTTCTAGTTTGTTTGCTAAATGTTGTCTGTGATGTTGTATGTCTTTCCCTTTGTCATAGTTTGTTTACATCTGTATCTTTGTGTATGTTTTACTTGCTTTAAAGAACAGACGTGATTTAGCTTGATTGTGTCATCTCTGTGTTGTACAGATGATTTCTTTAATATTTATTAAACAGGAAAGGATTAAAACAATCCGGCCTGACTCTGTTTAAAACTGGTTTTCAGAGGTTCCTGCTCTGCAGAACATAAAACTCCAAACATAATCAACAGCAGGAACAGAAACAATCACACACTCAAAGATGCTAAAATATCAATTTAAATTAATGCAAAAAGTAATTAACATGGAGACATGTCAAACTAATATCTGTTTTAAAGTAAAAATATAGACTAGAAAAGTTGTGTTACCTGTGATAATGCTAGTGTGTACGCTTTTAGCTGAAAGTAGTTGCTAAGGATGCTGAAGCTTTTTACTGAAAATAGGGACACAATTTATTCTAATTTCGGAAATGATATGCTGGAAATGCAAAAACTATTTGCAAATGTTACATTTGTTAAAAAAAATGGAAATTTGATTAATTATGAAAGACTGTTTAAGTTAACCTACATTTCTGAAAAAAATGTAGTTAAATTGCTTACAAATCTTTAATACATGCCAGCTTTGCTCGAACATAGCCCAAAAAACTTTCTAGACTCCAAATTAGCCGACAAAGCTAGCTTGCTGCTCAAATACTAGCTAAACCCAGAAATAGCCTAAAATTCCTAAGTAAACTAAACAAACCAAAAACATTAGCATGTTGTTAAAAGGGTAGCTAGAATCTAATTAAGTCTATCAAAACCTCTGTAACAAATTAGCCAAAAATGTTAGCATGCTCCCGAAATAGAAGCTAAAACCTAAATTAGCCTAAAAATACCTAATAGAATCCAAATTAGCCTAAAAAGCTAGCTCACTGCTCAAATACTAGCTAAACCCTGATATATCCTAAAATACTCTCCACACCGGGAGTGGGATCCCCAATATTTAAGATCTAGAGCAGGGGGTCGAACCACATCTGCCCAGCACAAGAGGCTCTCAGCCCGTATCTGTTTGCTCAGCTGTTGGGCAGGACAAGTAAAAAAAAAAAATCAAAATCTAAAAAGTTTTTAAATCCCAAAAAAACAAGCAGTAATTTCTTAAATAAGCAAAACAATTTGATACCAAGATTGATGTAATCTCTGAAAATATGACTGAGTGAAAAAGGTATGAAAAGGAGAATGACTGTAATCTGAATACTGACTAAGAAATCACACAATAAAGCCAATCATCAGAAGTCTTCTAGAGCAAGGCAAGGCAAGGCAAGGCAAGTTTATTTGTATAGCACATTTCATGTACAGAGACAATTCAAAGTGCTTTAAGCAACATCAAACCCTTAAAGAAGTCTTCTAGAACAACATCAAACCCTTAAAGAAGTCTTCTAGAACAACATCAAACCCTTAAAGAAGTCTTCTAGAACAACATCAAACCCTTAAAGAAGTCTTCTAGAACAACATCAAACCCTTAAAGAAGTCTTCTAGAACAACATCAAACCCTTAAAGAAGTCTTCTAGAAAACATCAAACCCTTAAAGAAGTCTTCTAGAACAACATCAAACCCTTAAAGAAGTCTTCTAGAACAACATCAAACCCTTAAAGAAGTCTTCTAGAACAACATCAAACCTTAAAGAAGTCTTCTAGAACAACATCAAACCCTTAAAGAAGTCTTCTAGAACAACATCAAACCCTTAAAGAAGTCTTCTAGAACAACATCAAACCCTTAAAGAAGTCTTCTAGAACAACATCAAACCCTTAAAGAAGTCTTCTAGAGCAACATCAAACCCTTAAAGAAGTCCTCTAGAACAACATCAAACCCTTAAAGAAGTCTTCTAGAACAACATCAAACCCTTAAAGAGGTCTTCTAGAGCAACATCAAACCCTTAAAGAAGTCTTCTAGAGCAACATCAAACCCTTAAAGAAGTCTTCTAGAACAACATCAAACCCTTAAAGAAGTCTTCTAGAGCAACATCAAACCCTTAAAGAAGTCTTCTAGAGCAACATCAAACCCTTAAAGAAGTCTTCTAGAACAACATCAAACCTTAAAGAAGTCTTCTAGAGCAACATCAAACCCTTAAAGAAGTTTTCTAGAACAACATCAAACCCTTAAAGAAGTCTTCTAGAACAACATCAAACCCTTAAAGAAGTCTTCTAGAACAACATCAAACCCTTAAAGAAGTCTTCTAGAGCAACATCAAACCCTTAAAGAAGTCTTCTAGGACAACATCAAACCCTTAAAGAAGTCTTCTAGAACAACATCAAACCCTTAAAGAAGTCTTCTAGAGCAACATCAAACCCTTAAGAAGTCTTCTAGAACAACATCAAACCCTTAAAGAAGTCTTCTAGAGCAACATCAAACCCTTAAAGAAGTCTTCTAGAACAACATCAAACCCTTAAAGAAGTCTTCTAGAGCAACATCAAACCCTTAAAGAAGTCTTCTAGAACAACATCAAACCCTTAAAGAAGTCTTCTAGAGCAACATCAAACCCTTAAAGAAGTCTTCTAGAACAACATCAAACCCTTAAAGAAGTCTTCTAGATCGCCTGTTTTCAGACCAAATATTTAGGAAGTCCCACAGTGATAGATCATGCATGACTGCACTTTCTGGTTCCACATCAACAGACTCCTTCGGTCCTGGTCATCACAGACTCCTTCAAGGTCTGGTCCACTAACAGACCTCCTTCAAGGTCCTGGTCCAAAACAGACCTCCTTCAAGTCCTGGTTCACTAACAGACCTCCTTTTGGGTCCTGGTCCACTAACAGACCTCCTTCAAGGTCCTGGTCCACTAAGAGACCTCCTTCAAGGTCCTGGTCCACTAAGAGACCTCCTTCTGGGTCCTGGTCCACTAACAGACCTCCTTCTGGGTCCTGGTCCATTATCTGACCTCCTTCAAGGTCCTGGTCCATTATCAGACCTCCTTCAAGGTCCTGGTCCACTAAGAGACCTCCTTCTGGGTCCTGGTCCACTAACAGACCTCCTTCAGGTCCTGGTCCATTATCTGACCTCCTTCAAGGTCCTGGTCCATTATCAGACCTCTTCAAGGTCATGGTCCACTAAGAGACCTCCTTCTGGGTCCTGGTCCATTATCAGACCTCCTTCAAGGTCCTGGTCCACTAAGAGACCTCCTTCTGGGTCCTGGTCCATTATCAGACCTCCTTCAAGGTCCTGGTCCACTAAGAGACCTCCTTCTGGGTCCTGGTCCACTAACAGACCTCCTTCAAGGTCCTGGTCCATTATCAGACCTCCTTCAAGGTCCTGGTCCATTATCAGACCTCCTTCAAGGTCCTGGTCCACAAACAGACCTCCAGTCGGTCTGGTCCACTAAGAGACCTCCTTCTGGGTCCTGGTCCACTAAGAGCCTCCTCTGGGTCCTGGTCCATTATCAGACCTCCTTCAAGGTCCTGGTCCACTAAGAGACCTCCTTCTGGTCCTGGTCCATTATCAGACCTCCTTCAAGGTCCTGGTCCACTAAGAGACCTCCTTCAAGGTCCTGGTCCATTATCAGACCTCCTTCAAGGTCCTGGTCCACTAACAGACCTCCTTCAAGGTCCTGGTCCATTATCAGACCTCCTTCAAGGTCCTGGTCCACTAAGAGACCTCCTTCTGGGTCCTGGTCCATTATCAGACCTCCTTCAAGGTCCTGGTCCACTAAGAGACCTCCTTCAAGGTCCTGGTCCATTATCAGACCTCCTTCAAGGTCCTGGTCCACTAACAGACCTCCTTCAAGGTCCTGGTCCATTATCAGACCTCCTTCAAGGTCCTGGTCCACTAACAAACCTCCTTCAAGGTCCTGGTCTTCTAATAGACCTCTTTTTGGGTCCTGGTCCACTAACAGACCTCTTTCTGGGTCCTGGTCCATTATCAGACCTCCTTCAAGGTCCTGGTCTTCTAACAGACCTCTTTCTGTGTCCTGGTCCACTTACACCCCATTACTGTCCTTTCCCACAGGAGGAGATCGCTCGCCTGTCCTCGCTGCAACTGCAGGTGGAGCTCCTGGAGCAACGTCTGAAGGAGCTGAAGGAGGAGAAGGAGGGTGAGGACGACACCTCCACCTTCCTGGACGCTGACATCCACGCCTTCAAAGAGCACTACCTGAAGGTCCTGGAGGACCTGCGGGCCCGAGAGAGGCAGCTGCAGCTGGGTGAGGCATCGCACGTTCTTCTCCAGAACCTCTGGTTCAAGACTTCATGGAAGACTAAAGGAGTCAGAATCTGAAACAGAAATGTCCCAGAATCAATGGCGTCAACTTCTCTTCCTAAAGGAAATCTGGATGTGTGAAATCTACCTCTGTGCTTGGAGACAGACCAGAACATCCAGACCTTGTTCCTTTAAGAACTTCCTCATTGATCTGAAGGTGTCGTTCTGGTCCAGAAAAGTCTGTTTTTGGAACATCTCCACCTCTGTGGTTGGAGACGTCTACAGACCAGAACATCCAGACCTTGTTCCTTTAAGAACTTCCTCATTGTTCTGAAGGTGTCGGTCTGGTCCAGAAAAGTCTGTTTTAGGAACATCTCCACCTCTGTGGCTGGAGACGTCTACAGACCAGAACATCCAGACCTTGTTCCTTTAGAACTTCTTCATTGTTCTGAAGGTGTCGTTCTGGTCCAGAAAAGTCTGTTTTAGGAACATCTCCACCTCTGTGGTTGGAGACGTCTACAGACCAGAACATCCAGACCTTGTTCCTCTAAGAACTTCCTCATTTTTCTGAAGGTGTCGGTCTGGTCCAGAAAAGTCTGTTTTAGGAACATCTCCACCTCTGTGGCTGGAGACGTCTACAGACCAGAACATCCAGACCTTGTTCCTTTAAGAACTTCTTCATTGTTCTGAAGGTGTCGTTCTGGTCCAGAAAAGTCTGTTTTAGGAACATCTCCACCTCTGTGGTTGGAGACGTCTACAGACCAGAACATCCGAACCTCGTTCCTCTAAGAAGTTCCTCATTGTTCTGAAGGTGTCGGTCTGGTCCAGAAAAGTCTGTTTTAGGAACATCTCCACCTCTGTGGCTGGAGACGTCTACAGACCAGAACATCCAGACCTTGTTCCTCTAAGAAGTTCCTCATTGTTCTGAAGGTGTCGTTCTGGTCCAGGAAAGTCTGTTTTAGGAACATCTCCACCTCTGTGGCTGGAGACGTCTACAGACCAGAACATCCAGACCTTGTTCCTCTAAGAACTTCCTCATTGTTCTGAAGGTGTCGTTCTGGTCCAGTCGTCTCCTGCTGAATGACTGTCCGTCCTCCTGTCTTCTACAGTTTTGGAGAGTCTCCCTCCTGCTCGCTACAAGGACACCATCTCCACCCTGTTGGCATGGATACAGCAGTGCGAGGCCAAGATGGCCGTCCCCTCCACGGCAGTGACCGACTACCCCGTCATGGAGCAGAGGCTGGCGGATGTTCAGGTAAGCAGTCACTCCCGCGTTTCCTGCTGATGATTGGCTGATGTTGGTCTTCGGATGATCAGCTGATCAGATCTGATCACAGACTAAATTATTAATTAAATCTGCAGTTTATCACCATACTGCAGTTCCTTCTTTGACCTGAAGGTTGCAGTGTTTCTCCTTAGGCTCTCCAGGTGGCTCTGGCTGAACACCAGGAGGAGGTGGACTACCTGACCTCCACGGTTGAACAAGTTTTCCAGAAAGCTCCTCCAGACATTTGTCAGAAGTAAGTTTGAGGTGTTTTATTCTCTTCCAGTTTCTACTTTGTTTCTGCTGGGGTTCCTTTACCGTCAGATGTTATTGGCTCCCAAAGTTGGAGGCGGAGTCTACTTTAAGGCTTCTACTAGGACTGGTTTAGGTCTTTACTATGACAAACAGAATTATAGGAACCATTTGAAAGGGCGTCACCCATCCCTCATCCATCCATCATAATCCATCAGTTATCCATCCATCCATCCATCATCCATTCATCCATCCACCATCATCCATCCATTCATCCATCCATCATCCATCCATCCATCCATCATGGTTGACTGGATTTGTCTGTCTGTTGGATTTTGTTGCTGTCATCTTCCAGACTGATCAATAACTCTAGAGTTTGTGATTACGCCCCCTTGAGGTTGCATATTGTTAGATTTTCTGCTGATCAATGCAGAGATTTTGGACACATTTTGGAAAGAGGTCTAGAGGAGGACCAGAGAGGAGAAAGGAGGACAAAGCATCGACATCAAAACAGTGACGTTTAAATTGAAGGAAACTCTAAGTGATAGATGAAGGAGGACATGATCCAGTCACCAGATCATTGATGTCAGTGAGATGTCATCAGATCTTCCTTCTGCTGCTTCTGTTTTCCTCTCCTGTCTTCTCTCCTTCATGTCTCTCTCTTCATTACTTCTCGTCTTCTTCATTTTTCTGAATCCTGCCTTCAGGTATCGAGCAGAGATGGATGCCATTTTGGCTCGCTGGCGGCGCCTTGGCTCCACCCTCTCCAACAATGCAGAGCGGATCCAGGAGCTCATGGCCAAGCTGATGCAGTTCCAGGTGAGACCCCGCCCACAGCCTGACTCCCACAGGGATCAGGTCTGACGTCCTGAAGTGCTTCCAGAACGACGTGAAGTCCTTGAAGAAGTGGATGGCGGACGTGGACGTGTTTCTGAACGAGGAGTGGCCCGCTCTGGGAGACTCTGAGGCTCTGGAGAAGCAGCTGGAGCAGTGCACGGTGAGGAGGATGACCATCCTGTCAGTCAGTCCCTGATAGCTCCGCCTCTGACCTCCATGCTGACCTCTGACCCAACAGGCTCTAGTGAACGACATCCACACCATCCAGCCAAGCCTGAACGGCATCAACGAAGTGGGGCTGTACCTCAAGAAGGAGGCGGAGCCTCCGTTTGCCGTCCACATCCAGAAGGAGCTGGACGAACTCAACGGCCAATGGGAGATAGTCTGCAAACAGGTGAGGGACGTCAGGTGCACCAACACCGGCAGGAAAATAGTCCCATGATTCCTCTGCTCTGTCCAGGCCTACGCCAAGAAGTCTGCTCTCAAAGGGGGTCTGGACAAGACCATGGCCCTGAGGAAGGAGATGCAAGAGATGCAGGAGTGGATCAACCAGGCCGAGGAGGACTACCTGGAGAGAGACTTCACCTACAAGAGTCCTGAGGAGCTCAGCAAAGCTGTGGAGGAGCTGAAGGTGAAGACTAATGTCTCGTGAAAACAGACCAACACGTGTGCAAACATCTATACAAAGAACAAGTTACAAAAGTGATCAACAAGGTGGAACTAAAGGGAGTCTCCGGAGTTTGCTCTCTGCTACCCCCTAGTGGCTAGAGAGGACCAGCACAGGTTAACTAGCTCTCCTTCTCTGCTGGTCTGCAGTTCAGCTGGACAGATGATAAATCCATCAAGGTTCTAAAAAGACCTGAATTATTCAACAACTGATGTCATCATCAGGACTATGTTTCCTGGTCTCGTCTGTTTTGGTCATTCTACAGCTGGAGTGTCAAACTCTATCAGACAATGGGCCAAAATCCAAAACACACATTAGGTTTCAGGCTGAGCGGGATAAACATGTATTGAATACTCTAAAACTGCATTTTAAAACCTTAACTTTTTAATTATGAACTAGATATCTAGCATTTCCTGCTATAATGCTACTGTGAGTGCTGGAAGCTAAATTTGGCAGCTGAAAATGCTCGTGATGATAGCTGAAGATGCTGAAATTGATAGCTACATTTACTGAAGCTGATAGCCGCTAAAATATTCCCTAAATGCCAAATTATCTTTAAAAAGTTTTAAAAAAAGAGCTCAGTTAGACAAAACAGCTAGCATGTAGCTAAAAATATAGCTTCTTCTTCTTTTCCTTTGGGCTTTTTCCTTCAGGGTCTCCACAGCCAATCATCTTCCTCCACCTGTCTTCATCATCCTCTCCTCTAACACCATCCACCTTCATGTCTTCATTCTCTGCATCCAGAAACCTCCTCTTTGGTCTTCCTCTAGACCTCTAGACTCTTCCATCCTTCTACCAACATCTTCACTGTCTCTCCTCTGAACATGTCCAAACAGCTAGCATCTGGCTGAAATATTAGCTAAACTTGAAAATAGCCTCAAAGATCTTAGTAAATGCCGATATAGTCCAAAAAGCCACAAGAATGCAAATTTTTAAAACTTTAAAACCATTTTAAACCTTTTTAACATAATTATGAATAATAACAACAGACAGGATTATTATTCCAGAATAAATCAACTTTAACCTTAAATAACTTTCAATATTTTACTAAAAAAATATATTTTGTCAAAATCATACAAGTTAGAAATCAGCACAAGATAATATCGGGCCATTAATAACAATCAAATAAAATGATCTGGAGGGCCAGCTCCGGCCCCCGGGCCTTGATTTGGACACTTGCTCTACGGGGTCTGCTCTATCAACTCTAAGGTGGTCTCCGGGCTCCTTAAAAGTGTACATCACTGGAAGTCGTTGTCCTGGAGGTCAGAGCAGACACCAGCTGAGGCTTCAGTGGTTGTAGATGTGTGATAACAGACTCTACATCTTCATGGGTCTTTTCAGGTGTGACTGATCTAGTTTGACTTTCATCTTTAAAAGCAGCCTGTGTTGAACTCTGGGTAGTGGACAGGACAATCAAGGCTTCTATCCTGCAGGAGCCAGCGCCTCCGGCTAGACTACGGTGTCATTACACCAGTCATATCTCGGGGTTACGATCCAGAGTTCTGGGTCGGACATGGACATCAACCTTAGGTCTTTGCCAGGTTCTACCTGGTCATGGGGGAACCTCCCACCTACGTGAGGGTCTAAAGCAAACCCAAGCATCCTCAACCTGTAGAGGGGTCTTGTCTTTGTGAGTCATCCGACGCGTCAGGCTCCGCCCCTAATAGTCACTAAGAAGGACGTGAAATAAAAATAACTGAAGTTTTATGAGTTCTGGATGACAGCCTGGTGTTTTTACAAGATGAGAATATAGGAATCTGTCTTTAGAGTCATCTGATTACATAGACTCTATACATAGACATGACACTCTTAGATCTGTGCAGGTACTACAGAGTTCAGTTTTTGGATTTCTGTTGGTCAGTAGTGATGAAGTAATGGTTAAACCTCTGAGGGTTCAGTCTTTACCTTAGGATGAAAACATGTTTACTCTTTTTTCTGCTTCTATTTGATGCATATCTATGTTCTCTCCCACTCTTTCTGTGCATCAGAGAGCCCAGGAAGAAGTCCACTCCAAAGAGCTGAAGGTCAAGCTCCTGACTGACAGTGTCAACAGTTTCATTGGAAAGGCACCTCCCACATCCCATGATGCTTTGCGCTCAGAGCTGGAGGTCCTTACAGCCAACTACCAGCGCCTGTGCAGCCGACTGGATGGGAAATGTAAAACCCTGGAGGTGCAGCTTGACGTTTATCCTTCTTTACCATCCAGAAAGTCCAGAAACGTGGAGAAATGCGTTCTAGTTTCCTTCCTAACTTCCTTCCTGGCGGACGTCTTCAGGAGGTGTGGGCGTGCTGGTGTGAGCTGCTGGCCTACTTGGAGCAGGAGAACGCCTTCCTGGATCAGCTGGAGCAGAAGCTGGATGAGACAGAAAACCTCCATGAAGGAACTGAAGAGCTGCAGGAGGCGCTGGATGTGAGTAAACTGAGGCGTGATCAGAACCTCGTCTACAAACGCAGAAGAAACCACTCCGTCTTCAGGAACTGCACAGTTGTTCTGGACTTTGGTGACAGCGAGAAAAGAAATAAAGAGGAACCTGTAGAGAACTAGAGGTTCAACATTATCGTCCTACTTATGTGTCAACATGTCGTAGAACCAGAAGATTATCTACCTGCATTCCTGTTACTTCAAACCCAGCAGCCGGTCCAGTACATGACAGTACACTGACCAAAGTCAGGTCTACACTGTCCTGTGTCAGTAAGAGGAGCTTTGTTTCTAGAAAAGCTGTCTCTGTAGCTCATCTTAAAGTTGAGATTCCTCACTGGAGAATGAGGCGCGATCCATTTCCACTAAAACAATAAAAACATGAACAGAACTGATAGTTTTTCTCTACTGTAACCACAACCTGCTTCAGAAAATGTCTTACTGTCTGTTTGATCTACTGATGCTGTTTCTCTACCTCATTCTGGTCTCTAGAGTCTGGAGGTTCTCCTGCAGCACCCAGAGGACAACCGGAACCAGATCCGAGAGCTGGCCCAGACCTTGATGGACGGAGGGGTTCTGGATGAACTGATCCAGCAGAAACTGGATGCCTTCAATACTCGATGGGATGAACTGATGGCGAGGGTGAATAACCTTTGTTTGATTCTTTTGTTGTGGAAGTCATGAAAAACCTCCATGTGCTGCAGATTTCAGTCCAACCACAAGGGGGCTCATTCTCAAGGGGATCTGACTGGGACAGCTTCAGTGTTTCAGTTCGTTTCTGGTGTTTCAAGTTGTTTTTTCTGAATGCCATCAGAGGAAGTTTTCTCTGAGAGAAGGAGCGTTCAATCCTCACAGTCTGACTGTGGCGTTCTGCTGCTGGTTCAGTAGATCAGGTCTTGAAACTAGTAGGAAAACTAGTAACCTGTTCCTTTGGAGAAGACTAAGGGTGTTGAAGTTGGAAAGCAAAGGCTCTGGAATGTTGTGTGTGTGTTGGTGCATGTGTAGGTTAATGTTTCATCAGTGCAAAGATTAGAAGAAGCTCGGACTCCGAAGAACAAACCGCAGAGCCAGAGGATCCAGACGGGTTCAGGTTGTTACCTGAACCAGTATAAGACCAAGACCAAGTTCTGGTTTTGAGGAACATCTGGAACCTCTGACTAAATTTATTTAGTTGATCATTCGTTTGTTTGTTTGATGAATCCATTGTAAAATCAACTGTGTTCAGAGCAGAAAACCCCACAGAACTTCAGCTCTGTGGAAATGAGACACGAAAAATCATGAAAAATCATGAAAAATCATGAGGAATCGTGAAAAATCATGAGAAATCACTACATTAAACCTGAATCTGGTCCAGTTCGTCTCTGGACTGGTGGCAGAGTTCTGTATGAAGTTCAGCTGTCAGGATGTTGTGAGGATGAGAAATAAAAAAATCATGAAAAATCACGAGGAATCATGAAAAATCACGAGGAATCATGAAAAATCATGAGGAATCGTGAAAAATCGTGAAAAAATCATGAGGAATCGTGAAAAATCACGAGGAATCGTGAAAAATCACGAGGAATCATGAAAAATCACGAGGAATCATGAAAAATCACGAGGAATCATGAAAAATCTCGAGGAATCACTACATTAAACCTGAATCTGGTCCAGTTTGTCTCTGGACTGGTGGCAGAGTTCTGTATGAAGTTCAGCTGTCAGGATGTTGTGAGGATGAGAAATAAAAAATCATGAAAAATCACGAGGAATCATGAAAAATCACGAGGAATCATGAAAAATCACGAGGAATCGTGAAAAATCATGAGGAATCGTGAAAAATCGTGAAAAATCATGAGGAATCGTGAAAAATCACGAGGAATCGTGAAAAATCACAAGGAATCATGAAAAATCATGAGGAATCGTGAAAAATCATGAAAAATCATGAGGAATCGTGAAAAATCATGAGGAATCGTGAAAAATCACGAGGAATCGTGAAAAATCACGAGGAATCATGAAAAATCACGAGGAATCATGAAAAATCATGAGGAATTGTGAAAAATCACGAGGAATCATGAAAAAATCACGAGGAATCACTTCATTAAACCTGAATCTGGTCCAGTTCGTCTCTGGACTGGTGGCAGAGTTCTGTATGAAGTTCAGCTGTCAGGATGTTGTGAGGATGAGAAATAAAAAATGAAAAAATCACGAGGAATCATGAAAAATCACGAGGAATCATGAAAAATCACGAGGAATCGTGAAAAATCATGAGGAATCGTGAAAAATCATGAAAAATCATGAGGAATCGTGAAAAATCACGAGGAATCGTGAAAAATCATGAGGAATCGTGAAAAATCACGAGGAATCATGAAAAATCACGAGGAATCATGAAAAATCACGAGGAATCGTGAAAAATCATGAAAAATCATGAGGAATCGTGAAAAATCATGAGGAATCGTGAAAAATCGTGAAAAATCATGAGGAATCGTGAAAAATCATGAGGAATCGTGAAAAATCACGAGGAATCATGAAAAATCACGAGGAATCATGACAAATCATGAGGAATCGTGAAAAATCATGAGGAATCGTGAAAAATCACGAGGAATCACTACATTAAACCTGAATCTGGTCCAGTCCGTCTCTGTCATGATGTTGTGAAGATGTTGGATGGAGAACATCAGAACATGCTGTGAGGAGCAGCTCTGCTCTATATTTAGAGTCTTTATCCTCCTGAGAGATTACAAAGTTCTCCTTCAGAGCTGTCTTTGGCGTGCACGTGCATGTGCACGAGGCAGCAGCTTTGTTCCAGACTAATCGTACAGTCAGTCTGAGAGAGACCTGAGAGAGACTGACAGCATGAGGCAGAAACTCACAAGTCCCTTCAGCATGGTACTGTCTGGCTTTGTGTGTCTATGTTTGTGTGTCTATGTTTGTGTCTGCGTTTCAGTGTCTATGTTTGTGTGTCTGTTTGTTTGTCTTTGCTGGTTTGTCTATGTTTGTTTGTCTATGCTTGTGTTTCTTTGTGTGTTTTGTAACTTTAGGTTTGTGTGTTGTTGCATGTGTGTCTTTATGTGTTAATCTACATCTAGTCGGTCTTCAGTTTTTGTTCCACTGTGTGGTTGAAGGTGGACCAGATATTGTGGGTCGTAAGCTCTCTGCAGTGCATTGTGGGTAACCTCCCCTGTGCCCCTCAGGCGGCGGTCCGGAGGAGCGAGCTCCAGAGCAGCCTCCAGCTGGCTCTGGAGAACGACCGGACCCTCAGACACATCCAGGACGCTCTGGCCAACACGGACCGCCACCTGTCCTCGTACCTGGCCGACCACATAGACGCTCAGCAGATCCCTCAGGAGGCCCAGGTGAGTGATGAAGAAGAAGACACGCCCTCTTCATCAAACGGAGGCTCAAAAAGGGTGGAGAAGAGTTTCAGGGAGAGTTTAGGGTCCAGAACAAAGATCCAGAGAGGACGGACACTGAGGATCATGGGAACTACTGTGTCTGTGTGTTGTGGTCTGTGTTTGTGTGTCTGTTTGTGTTTTCATTCCGGTGTGTTTGTTATCTGAGTGTGTTCATTCCGATCTGTTGTTGTGCGTCTATGACAGAAAATCCAGAGCGAGCTGAGCGACCACGAGTCCGTCCTGGAGGAGTTGACAAGGAGGAACCAGGACTCCCAGAGGATTATGGGAGAGATCCAGCTGACCCAGGTGAACAGAGACGTGCACACTCTCACATGCACACTCTCACAGCATCACTGATATCACTGACCCGTCTCCCTCAGAAACTGCTGGCAGACATCTGGACCAAGTTCCGGTTCTTCCAGAAGCCGGCAAACTTTGACAGCCGCTTGGCCGAATGCGAGCGGGTGCTAGCCGGGGTCAAGGGTCAGGTGGGGCTGCTGGGCATTCGCAGTGTGGAGCAGGATGTGGTGCAATCGCAGCTGGAGCAGTGCATGGTGGGATATTGCATCACCGGCCGGTCAACAGGAAGTTAGAGCGGGAGAGTACTCAGAGAGTCCACCACTTCCTGTCC
The DNA here is from genome assembly GCA_003999625.1 of Oryzias javanicus. Taxonomy (NCBI): domain Eukaryota; kingdom Metazoa; phylum Chordata; class Actinopteri; order Beloniformes; family Adrianichthyidae; genus Oryzias; species Oryzias javanicus. The sequence continues at coordinate 84,633 of CM012438.1, read as the reverse complement.
CACAGAAACTGTACAAGCTGCTGAGCGAGGTGAAGGCCGAGGTGGAAACGGTGATCAAGACCGGCCGTCAGATCGTCCAGAAGCAGCAGACCGAGCAGCCCAAAGAGCTGGACGACAGAGTGACGGCCCTCAAACTGCTCTACAACCAACTGGGGTCTCAGGTTGGTGTCCTCAAACACATCTCCAGGACCGTGAAGTCCGCCGCTGACCGTGTCGCCTTCAGGTCACCGAGAGCAAGCTGGAACTGGAGAAGAGCCTCAAACTGTCCAAGAAGCTCCGCAAGGAGCTGACTGCGCTGACCGAGTGGCTGGCCGCCACCGACGCCGAGCTGACCAGGCGCTCCGCCGTGGACGGTATGCCCAGTGATCTGGAGGCCGAGGTGGCCTGGGCACAGGTACGAGTCCCACAGAGGCCGGCAGGCGGGTCCGTGTCCTCGCTGAAAACTCAGGTCAGCCTGTGTTTGCCGGCAGTCCATCCACGGTGAGACGGAGAGGCGGCAGCCGCAGCTACAGGCTGTGGTGGAACTGGCGGAGGCGCTGAAGGGGGTCCTGCGCGACCACGCCGGCTTAGTGGACGACAAAGTCAGCCTGCTAAACTGCAACTGGATCGCAGTGACGTCCAGAGCCGAGGAGTGGCTGAACCTTCTGCTGGTGAGATATGTTCACATGGGCAAGGAATGCACCGTCCACCGTGCACGGTCCAGCCATGCACCGTACACGGTCCATCATGCACTGTCCCCGTATGCATGATCCACCATGTACGGTCCAACATGCACCGTCCACCGTGTACGGTCCATCATGCACCGTCCACCGTGTACGGTCCATCATGCACCGTCAACCAATGACGGCCCACCGTGCACGGTCCATCATGCACGGTCCACCATGCACCGTCAATTATGCACTGTCAACCAATGACGGCCCACCGTGTACGGTCCATTATGGACAGTTCCACCATGCGTGCTACACCGTGTACGGTCCATCATGCACCGTCCACCGTGCACGGTCCAGCCATGCACCGTACACGGTCCATCATGCACTGTCCCCGTATGCATGATCCACCATGTACGGTCCAACATGCACCGTCCACCGTGTACGGTCCATCATGCACCGTCCACCGTGTACGGTCCATCATGCACCGTCCACCGTGCACGGTCCAGCCATGCACGGTCCACGGTGTACGGTCAATCATGCACGGTCCACCATGCACCGTCAATTATGCACCGTCAACCAATGACAGCCCACCGTGTACAGTCCACCATGCACGTTTGGGCATGTTTACTTTCTATTTGAATGGTCTCTATGAATTCATGTTTACATTGACTTCCTATTGGAAATGCTCTCAAGGAAGACACGTTGCCATAGACTCTCTCTTGGAAGTCCCCACTTTTATGCAGACTTCTCATCAGAACTGGTCATTCCAATGCATGTTTCTGAACCGCTGCTTCAGTCTTTGAATGATCTGGAGTCCAGTCTTGTCATCTCCTCCTCTCAGGACTACCAGCGGCAGATGCAGAAACTGGACGGAGAGATCAAGGAAGTGAACGAGTGGATGGACGGAGCTGAGAGGCAGATGGATGAGATTGAGAGTCAGGGACCCAACGATGCCGTGCTGAAGGTTTGCTTTCTCTTAACTGCTGGAACATGACCTCGTTACCATGGTGACGGACGTCCCAGTTCACGTCTGTGGTGCAGGTGCTGCGCGCTGAGCTGCTGCTGAACACGGCCAGGGTGGAGGAGGTGGGGGCCCTGGCTCAGGAGCTCATGTCTACGCGGGGGGAGAACTGCCAGGCCCAGGTGGGGCCCCGAGTGGAGCAGCTGCAGCACAGGTTCAGCGCCGTCTCCCAGCGGATCGCCGCCGCGCCGGTACGACTAGGTGAAGGCGTCGGAGGTTAGAGCGCCGCTCGCGCCTCACTCATGTCTGTGCACGCAGACGGCGGCCTCAGCCCAGGAGCTGCAGCAGTTTCACCACGACGCCCAAGTGTGGCTGCAACTGCTGGAGGAGGAGGCCAACCAGGGGGAGAACCTGAAGGAGGAGGACTTCCAGGAAGACAAGGTTCCAGGGGGCGGAGTTTCAGGGGGTTAGGGTCAGACTGCACATGCTAACACTCTCTGTGTGCACAGAACTGTGAGGAGGGGGCAGTCAAAGAGCTGCTTCTGAGAGGAGAAAACCTGCAGAGGAGAGCTCCAGATGCAGACAAACGCGAGCAAGTCCGGCTGAAGCACCGCCTGCTGGACAGCAAGTACAACGCCGTCAAGGTGGAGTGACCTGCTGCATTCTGCAGCTGTCTTCAGGCCGCTCCGATACCACAGATATGACCGACTGTTTCAGAGAGTCTGAGTACGTCATAACCATCCCGTCTGCGTTCCAGGACCTCCGCATCCTGAGGAACAAGAAGGCCTTGGCCATCGCCCCGCAGTGGTACCAGTACAGAAGAAAGTCACATGACCTGCTGGCTTGGCTGGAGGAGATCCAGCGCACCGTGGACCAGCTGCCCGACCCCCCCGAGGGGGAGCGGGTCAAGGTGAAAGACGGGATCCCTTTCCATCTCCTCCAGTTTTGTTCTGCTTTGGTTTGTCTCTGGAACGGTTTGGTTCCTTTTCCTGTTTCACAGCATTGGCTAGAAGCTTTCTGAGGTTTCATGAACCTGATCTGGTCCAGATAACAACAGATCATCCTAAAGCTTTCAACTAAAACTGATTAGTTTGACAAAGAAAATCAGAAGAAAACGTGTTTTTGAAAAGTGCTTCAGTTCACAAGTAACTAAAAGCTCGTCCTGTTTATGAATGTATTGGAACCAAAATCCCTCTCAGTTCTATCCATTGACTATACATGAGAACTGGACTGAGTGACCCCGCCCCCTGGTGTTCAAACAGAAAGTACAGTCAAAATCCCATAGACACATAAGCAGCTGTTCCTCAGTCATTGGTCAGAGTAACCATTCTGACTCAGATACATTTTTTGCATCTTCTTGATAATCAGGTTATAAACTGACCAATCAGATGCCTCAGTAAAAGTAGGTGGTCTAACAGTACTCAGCACCGGTATCCTAGCCCTTATCCAATACCGGTTTGCACCAGGTACTGCGTCTGGTACTGGTTTGCGTCTGATACCTTAGGGTACCGGTACTGGGCGTGTCCCGTGGACCAGACTGCATCTGGTACTGTGTCCTGGGGTTGCAGACCTTTGGTACTACGAACAAGTATCACGCCATAAAATGATGAGTTAGGGACACCAAAAACGTCAAAAAAGTGACTCAGAGGGGTCCCTAACCGAACGTTAAGATGTGACGAGTTGGGGATGAGAATGTGTTGTTCCCTCCGGAACGTTCTCCGCCTCACTCCAGACTCAGTCTCAGTTTCCTGGTGTTTCTGTGAAACAGGAAAGCTGTGGTTTGACCTCCGCCTCTGACTCTGTGTGTCTCTCACTTTCAGATGATTACTATGACATTTCGCTAAGCAGACAGTCACCTGCTCCCTCAGACTCACCTGTCGCAGCGGCCATGTTGAAGTGCTGTGTGTGTGTGTGTGCATAAGTGTGTATCTCCTGGTTGTGAATAAACCTTCAGCGTTGAACTCTGACTCTGTAATTGTTTTTTTGACTCTCACAAACATAACTCCTCCCTCTTAGCAACCGTTTTGTGTATTTCATTAATGGGTGTGTCCTCCAGCATTTCCATGTGCTTCTTTGTGCTTGACCCCACCCCCCCCCAGCTAATAGCGAGTGACCTTCCTGGTTAATTTTGTCCAATAGGAAATTGTCTCAGAGTTGGACGTGAAGAGGGAGGAGCTTAAGGCGGTGCAGGACTTAGCCAATCAGCTGTCAGAGGCCGGAGCTGCCGGCCTGGTGGAGCCTCGCCAGCGGCAGCTGAACACTCGCTGGCAGGAAATGGAGGGGTCCGTCGGCCCCTTCAGAAGACGAAGTGTGAGTTCCTGAAGGCACCGTGCCCATGTGTGCAAATGAAAAATGCCTGAGAGCGACTAACCAAAACAACCGCTAGTTATCCCAAAGGTAGGGTTGGTCAATAGACTTTGAGAAGCCCAGCCCACAGTCCATCTTTACATTTTTAAATGATGCATTCACCACTAATCGATTCTGTTCTACCAGGTAAACCGTCATGGACATGCTGAGTTCTGACACCTGCTGTGTCTGGGCCAGCGTCCAAACACTGAGACCAACACTATCATCACTTATGAAGATACTTTTGCCATCACTTATTGAGACACTATTGTCATCACTTATTGAGACACTATTGTCGTCACTTATGAAGACACTATTGTCATCACTTATGAAGATACTTTTGCCATCACTTATGAAGACACTATTGTCATCACTTATGAAGACACTATTGTCATCACTTATGAAGACACTATTGTCATCACTTACAAAAACACTATTGTAATCACTTATGAAGACACTATTGTAATCACTTACAAAGACACTATTGTAATCACTTATGAAGACACTATTGTCATCACTTACAATAACACTATTGTAATCACTTATGAAGACACTATTGTAATCACTTACAAAGACACTATTGTAATCACTTATGAAGACACTATTGTAATCACTTATGAAGACACTATTGTAATCACTTATGAAGACACTATTGTAATCACTTATAAAGACACTATTGTCATCACTTATGAGAGCGATATGATCATAGGTGAAGACACTATTGTAATCACTTATGAAGACACTATTGTAATCACTTACAGAGACACTATTGTAATCACTTATGAAGACACTATTGTAATCACTTATGAGAGCACTATGATCATAGGTGAAGACACTATTGTCATCACTTATGAAGACACTATTGTAATCACTTATGAAGACACTATTGTAATCACTTACAAAGACACTATTGTAATCACTTATGAAGACACTATTGTCATCACTTATGAAGACACTATTGTCATCACTTATGAAGACACTATTGTCATCACTTATGAGAGCGATATGATCATAGGTGAAGACACTATTGTAATCACTTATGAAGACACTATTGTCATCACTTACAAAGACACTATTGTAATCACTTATGAAGACACTATTGTCATCACTTATGAAGACACTATTGTCATCACTTATGAGGATCGATATGATATCATAGGTAAGACACTATTGTAATCACTTATGAAGACACTATTGTCATCACTTACAAAGACACTATTGTAATCACTTATGAAGACACTATTGTCATCACTTATGAAGACACTATTGTCATCACTTATGAAGACGACTATGAATCATAGTGAAGACACTATTGTAATCACTTATGAAGACACTATTGTAAATATGAAACACTATTGTAACTTCACTTATGAAGACACTATGTCATCACTATTGAGACACGAATGATCATATGGAAGACACTATTTAATCACACTATGAAGACCACTATTGTAATCACTTATGAAGACACTATTGTCATCCACTTATGAGAGCACGATATTGATCATATGAAGACACTATTGTATCATCACTGTTATGAAGACACTATTGTCATCACTTATGAAGACACTATTGTTCATCAATGAAGACACTATTGTCATCACTTATGAAGACTCTATTGTCATCACTTATGAGAGCGATATGATCATAGGTGAAGACACTATTGTAATCACTTATGAAGACACTATTGTCATCACTTATGAAGACACTATTGTCATCACTTATGAGAGCGATATGATCATAGGTGAAGACACTATTGTAATCACTTATGAAGACACTATTGTAATCACTTATGAAAACACTATTGTAATCACTTACAAAGACACTATTGTAATCACCTATGAAGACACTATTGTCATCACTTATGAAGACACTATTGTAATCACTTATGAAGACACTATTGTAATCACGTATGAAGACACTATTGTCATCACTTATGAAGACACTATTGTAATCACTTATGAAGACACTATTGTAATCACTTATGAAGACACTATTGTAATCACGTATGAAGACACTATTGTCATCACTTACAAAGACACTATTGTAATCACTTACAAAGACACTATTGTCATCACTTATGAAGACACTTTTGCCATCACTTATTGAGACACTATTGTCATCACTTATGAGAGCACTATGATCATAGGTGAAGACACTATTGTAATCACTTATGAAGACACTATTGTCATCACTTATGAAGACACTATTGTAATCACTTATGAAGACACTATTGTAATCACGTATGAAGACACTATTGTCATCACTTACAAAGACACTATTGTAATCACTTACAAAGACACTATTGTCATCACTTATGAAGACACTATTGTCATCACTTACAAAGACACTATTGTCATCACTTATGAAGACACTATTGTCGTCACTTATGAAGACACTATTGTAATCACTTATGAAGACACTATTGTCATCACTTATTGAGACACTATTGTCATCACTTATGAAGACGGTATTATCATCACTTATGAGAGCACTATGATCATAGGTGAAGACACTGGTGTATTTACTTATAAAGACAAAAATTTGTTTATAAGGGATGTCTTCAGTGATGAAGATTGATCATTGATGATGACACCACTGATGAAGATGTCCTGATTAAGACATCAGTGACATCTTAATCACTAATATTTTATAAATGATGTCTTCATCAGGGTTTTACTCATCTATGGTCCATAGATCATCACATAATGGTTATGTCTTCATCCCTGGTCTTTTCACCACTAGTGTTCTTATAAATGGTGTCTTCATCCTGGTATCTTTAACATTTGTATTGATTGTTGGTATCTCCATCAGTAAAGTCTTCATCGCGGGTGTTTAACCAGTAAAATTTTCATCAACTGGTTCCTGCGTTTACAAAAGAAGAATATTAAGGAAGTGCTAGACCGTCATCAGTCATTCACTTATGTCTCCTGTGAAGATAACTACAATGAGTTACTTACTTCTAACCACTGTTACAAGTTACACCTGAGCAGCTGGTCAGTAAACCACCAACTTTCTCATTATAACTGAAGTGATTTAGCATCAGTCCTGAAGCTCTGAGGTCCTCCTGGGAGATGGTGAGCAGATGTGGTTCACAAACATTTTAGACCATCATTTAAATTGTATTCCTTTATAAACAGATAATTGTACAGGGAAATCATCAAAATGCAAACTTCTCTCCTGTAAAACTGTGTAACTTTATTTGAGGTTAGAGTCTCACACAGAAACAGTTTAGTAAAAACATTAGAGATCAAATAATGAAAACAAAGGTTGGAAAATTAAACACTTCAAGTCACGTAAACAGTGTTCCCTCATGTGAGATCTAAAAAACATGCTGTCCAACATGATGGTGTTTTAGTGTTAATGTGGATGCTTGAAAAATGAAAATCTCATTAAAGTAATTGATTTTACTGAATCCATTTTTAACAAAAACCTGATTAGTTCTTAGTATCATCTAGATCTCCATATGCTTAAGAATGTATTCGATAATGCATCTTGATGACAGTCCATAATTTCCCACAATGCATCTTGATCGTGCTCAGTGACAGATCATAACACTCAATGATGCTCCATGAAAGTACTTGATGGTTCCTGAATCCCCTTTAAAACAGTTCAGTCTGCAGAAAACACGTGGAATCAGTGGAGTATGAGATTAGAATCGATTAGTCTAATCCAGACCGATGGTTCCTCACATGACGGAAGATGGGATGTGTTTATCAGGAAAAAAGCATCTTCTCATCAGTATGAATAGGAAGTGATGGACCCCCTCCATCCATCTGACTCACCTGTTCTGCTAAAGTGGGACACAGAAATAAAGGCATTGCCCCCACCCCAATGACTGCCCCCTCTGAGAGGGTCAGCTGGACACAGCTGGTTCTGGAGATGAGTTGAAGAAGGAAGGGTTGTCCCAGTGATGCTTATGATAAAAACAAAGTGAAGACTCTCTCCACATACATGAACATTTAGATGTTTGTGTTTAATGGAAGTTTGGATTCCAGTGGTAAACATCAGTCTTATTCTGACACATGACATACATGTGGGCTGACAGGGTTCTGTTAGAACTTCATAACGTTTTCATGAGTCTTCTGATCCAGGTTTTTCAGGACTCCTTACATGTCAGAAAACATCTGATTTCTCAGCAGGTTCTCAGCAGTAGTCATGAACTGAAGACCTGTAACCATGTCATGTAATTAAGCAGTTCATCCGTTCGTCTTTACATTCATGTCAACATGAATATCAGGACAAAAATCTGCAGTAAATGTAAAATAATTGATCAAGTATGTTCTCTAAACAGTCTCAAATAAATAAAACGTTTCAAATAAAACAATAATAATAATTTCATTAAAACACGCCCCTTTATGGACAATAAGAAATAAAACATTCTAGAAGTTTCTGGTCAAGTTCCACATAGAATATAGACAGAAAGAGTTCCACCTCATTTATCCTGTTCATATACGTCTAATAAAACACCTTCTTATTGGTCGATAGTTTGCTCTCTCAACTTGTACTTTGTAAAACAATTTTAAATGTTTGCATATTTGTTGGAGGGGGAGGGGGGGGGTCAGCACCCCTGAATGTAGCCTGAAGTCTTACTTGATACTCAGTAAACATCCATGAAAGTTCATGATGGTCCATGAAGGTTCATGATGATCCTTGAGGTTCATGATGGACTATGAAGGTTCATGATGATCCTTGAGGTTCATGGTGATCCTTGAAGGTTCATGATGATCCTTGAAGGTTCATGGTGGTAAAATGAAGGTTCCATAAAGGACCATGATTCTTTGACCTTTACAGTGTGCACCATGATGTTCCATGATGTTCCATGATGTTCCATGATGGCTCAGACCATGTCTTCCATGCTTCAGACATAAACTGAAGTGTTGTTTCAGCATTTGTCCCTGAGATTTATTCATAAAGTAAACTTTGATTCTCAGTTCACACTCTCATCGTTCTGTGAAAAACACATTTTATTTTCATCTCCTGACATGAGGAACATGAAATAGAAAACGCATCTGAGAGTAAACTCTGTAGCTGCTCAAACAGGTAAAATTTCAGTAGATGACTCAGAAATTCTACATGCAGCCGTTAATTCTGATCTACTACACATCAGAATGTTAGCGAATAGGGAACACAGAAATGGAAGCATAGCAATTCTCAGACAGAGAGGGAACACTTATCATGAGGGTTCATTTTACACACGTAGCTATGTCTCCTGAGCATCGAAGTTGATTCTCCTGACAACTGACCCTGGGTTCACTCTCCTCACTCTTTTATCCTCACATCAAATGCAGGAGGAACAGAAATAAAGCATCTGAGAGTAAACTCTGTAGGTCTACTCATGAAGATCTCCTCACAATGACCAGGTTTATCCTCACATCAAATGCAGGAGGAACAGAAATGAAGCATCTGAGAGTAAACTCTGTAGGTCTACTCATGAAGATCTCCTCACAATGACCGGGTTTATCCTCACATCAAATGCATCAGATATCTTTATCCACGGCAGGTTTCTGATCCGTCTCCTGGTTTGGGTTTAGTTTGTCCTCATCAGATTAGATCTGGATCTGATCCAGACTCCAGCATGAGCAGACATGTTCTGAACATGGTCTCTGTTGTTTTCAGGACTTTGTCTCGGAGCTGCAGACTCTGCTGCGGTCGCTGTCAGAGACGGACTTCCAGCTGAACTCTCCCGAGTTCTGGCCGGCCGCCTTTTATAAGCTGAGCCAGCAGGATCAGATCCTGAAGGTCAGAGACGTGACGGGCGCTGTTGTTCCCCACACTCCTCTGTTAGAACGAGCAGGACCTTCTGCAGATGACATGAGAACAGAAGCTCCTCAGGTTCAGCGGCATCATGTCCCTACAGGAGGTCGGAGACGCCATCGCCGTCCTCCGGGGGCCAGTGGAGGCAGCGCTGGCCCGGAGGGAGGAGGTGGTGGCGGGGGCGCGGCCTCTGGAGGCTCAGAGGATCCGGGAGATGGCGGGCCTCCTGAACAGCAACTGGGACAAAGTCCTCAAGCAGCACCAGGACCGGATCCGGTAAGGAGACCGAGGGAAGTGAAAGCAGACCCAAAAGTTTCTGCCCACAACCGCGTGTTTGTGTGTCTGTGTGGGTCAGGCGCTGGCAGGACTGCAGCTCCAAGTGGCAGAAGTTTGTGTCGGACCAGCAGGACATGGAGGCGTGGCTCGCTGATGCCAAGGCCGCTCTGGAGCTGGCGGAGACGCAGCCCGAAGCTCAGAGACAGAAACTCCGGGTGACTTCAACACAACCACGAGTACACAACGAGTACACAAGTCCATGCTCATCTATGCACACGTGTGAACAAATGTCTAAAAACACGTTTCCATTCGTGTGTAAACGTCTTTTGATAAGGACTGAGGTTACAGGTGTGTGTCTGACTCAGGTATACACACCTGTACATACAAATACCTTAAGATGTCAACAAAACATTTACATTTGTCTGAACACGTCAAACAGCTGTCCTGATTCATAGATACACACATGTACACAGTTAGGTATACATACTATCCATCATCCATCCATCATCCATCCATCATCCATCCATCATCCATCATCATCATCCATCCATCCATCATCCATCATCCATCCATCCATCCATCATTCATCCGTCATCCATCATCCATCCATCCATCATCCATCCATCATCATCCATCATCCATCCATCATATCCATCATTCATCCGTCATCCTCATCCATCCATCATCCATCCATCCATCATCATCCATCATCCATCCATCATCCATCCATCCATCATCCATCCATCCATCATCCATCCATCATCCATCCATCATCCATCCATCCATCATCCATCCATCCATCATCCATCCATCATCCATCATCCATCATCCATCATCCATCCATCCATCCATCATCCATCATCCATCATCCATCCATCCATCATCCATCCATCCGCTGATGGTCTGGTCTTTATCTAAGGTGTACTGATAGTTGATTCTCCACAACCTGATGACTTACTGATGAAAGATCAATTGATGATCCATTGGCTGGACCTGATGGACCTTTTGTTTTGACTCCACTGCTGCACCTGTGTCCAGGTGCTGACGGAGGCCCTGCCCCTTCAGGAGAGAGTGATTTTCAGAATCAACTCTGCAGGAGAGGAGATCTGCCACCTGAGCACTCCTGAAGACGCCCTGCAGCTGAGAACGCAGCTGAAGCTGCTGAACAACAGCTGGACCACTGTGTGCCAGCAGCTCCAGGAGCACCGCAGAAGGTGTGTCCGTCACCTGAGTGTGGTCCTACAGCTGTTTCTGATTGGTTCTGTGTCTTACATGTCCTCTGGTTGATCTTGTGCAGCCTGCCCGGCTGCAGCAGGTAAGTTCAAAAGAAAATGAAGAAAGTTTCGGACCAGTTTAGAACTTCTGGTGGAAACCCCTCCCCTCCCCCATGACCTTCTCTAGTGACGTCAAATAATAAAGAAAGCCTGGAATCGACGTCTTTCTCCATCCTGCAGGTCTGCAGAGGCTCGAACTGCAGCTGCGCAGCTGCAGGAGGACATGGGTTCTATGTCGGGCTGGTTGGACCAAGCTGAAGCGGTTCTGAAGATCCCCCTCCAGCCCGCAGAACCTCAGCACATCAGAGACACGCTGGACAGAGTCCAGGTACTGTAGCCGGTTCTGAGAGTCCGAGATGTGAGGACCTCCTACAGACTGAGCGTGTATGTTTGTGTTTCAGACACACGTAGAGCAACTTCCTGAGAAAGAAGCAACCATGAAAGATCTGAACTCCAGGCAGATGCTGGTCTCTGCTCCTGCCGAGAAGCTCAGAGACATCAAGATGATCAACACGCGCTGGTCTCAGGTCAGCTGGAGACACAGAACCTTAACAGAACCTCAGCAGGACCTGAAGCGGATCCAAATCAAAACTTCAGCTTTAAGGAATAAACAGAGGAGTTAATCAAACACCTGGAATCAAATTAGTCAGAGAAGATGATCATAGAAGTATAAGGATGTTTCTGGTCAGGAGTCAAGATCCAAAACTGTTCTCAAACACTCACTCTGTGTCTGTCAGGTCCACAGCCGGTAATCTCAACTCTGATTGGTTTACAGAACAATGTGATTTGATTTTTAAACTTGACTCTGAACTGATTCCAGACTGACTTTAGACTGACTCTGGACTAAATACAGACTAACTTTAGATTGACTCTAAACTGATTCCAGACTAACTTTAGACTGACTCTGGACTAAATACAGACTAACTTTAGACTGACTCTGGACTAAATACAGACTAACTTTAGACTGACTCTGAACTGATTCCAGACTGACTCTAAACTGATTCCAGACTAACTTTAGATTGACTCTGAACTGATTCCAGACTAACTTTAGACTGACTCTGAACTGATTCCAGACTGACTTTAGACTGACTCTGGACTAAATACAGACTAACTTTAGATTGACTCTAAACTGATTCCAGACTAACTTTAGACTGACTCTGGACTAAATACAGACTAACTTTAGACTGACTCTGGACTAAATACAGACTAACTTTAGACTGACTCTGAACTGATTCCAGACTGACTCTAAACTGATTCCAGACTAACTTTAGATTGACTCTGAACTGATTCCAGACTAACTTTAGACTGACTCAGAACTGATTCCAGACTAACTTTAGACTGACTCAGAACTGATTCCAGACTAACTTTAGATTGACTCTGAGCTGATTCCAGACTAACTTTAGACTGACTCAGAACTGATTCCAGACTAACTTTAGATTGACTCTGAGCTGATTCCAGACTAACTTTAGACTGACTCTGAACTGATTCCAGACTAACTTTAGACTGACTCTGGACTGACTTCAGATGAATCCAGACTAGATTCTTAACAGTCGTCTATAGTAAGTAAATAAAACACATTTAGCATGTTAGAATCCTCTTGGATTGTCATTTTTTACATAAATTCTTTCCCATCGGTTTAATTGATGAGGTCAACCCAAAAACATAATCGATATAAATAAAGATGAGCATGAAATTCAACAGGGGTTTATGCTCAATAAACCTCTGTTGTGACAGTAGAATCTGTCCAACACTAGAGGCTCTCAGTCGTATCTGTTGCTCAGGACAAGTTTAAAAAACAAGGTGGAGGTGAACCCCCATCCCCTCTTGTGTGAATACCTGCTGACTCCTTCTTCTTCAGGTGTCCAGGGCTCTGCCTGAACGTCAGCTGGAGATCGAGGCTCTTCTCAGAGAACTTTTGAAGCTGCGCAGCTCTTTGGATGATCTTTCTGGATGGGCATCAAACACCCGGGCTAGGCTGGAGCAGAGTCCAGAAGAACCCCCACCCAGGGTGGGACACTCTCCACATCTTCCAAGAGATAGCACGGTCTGGTTCAGGCTGTCACCAGGTTATGTCTGCTCCAACAGGTGATGGAGGAAGTGCAGGTGAAGCAGCCAGAAGTGGATTCAGTTCTGGAAAGAGCGGACCGGATCTTTAAGGAGGTTCCAGATACCCAGACAGAGAAGGTGAGGAGATCTGAAAAGATCAGGATCAGCAGGAACAAACGAAGACAGTGAGGATGTTCATGAATGAGAAAAGAGGAGAGAGGAGTTTTACAACCTTTAAACATTTGTGATTGAAGAACTGAAAATCCTGGGTTCATTTTAGAACTTTAACCTCGAGATCAACAAGCCGTGTTTGAGAGTCTAGTTTGACCAATATGTATTACATCTGATATGTGTGCAGTAATACTCGTGTATTTAGACTGATATAAGTATGTGTCCAGTAATACTCGTGTATTTGGACTGATATAAGTATGTGTGCAGTAATACTCGTGTATTTGGACTGATATAAGTATGTGTGCAGTAATACTCATGTATTTGGACTGATATAAGTATGTGTGCAGTAATACTCGTGTATTTGGACTGATATAAGTATGTGTGCAGTAATACTCGTGTGTATTTAGACTGATAGAAGTATGTGTGCAGTAATACTCGTGTGTATTTAGACTGATAGAAGTATGTGTGTGATATGACGTGTCTGTGTTTGTCACCAGCTAAAGTACATGAAGCTGAGAGAAGACTGGACGGTGATCCTGGAGCTGCTGCAGCAGCACAGACAGAGGATGGCCGCTCAGCTTCAAGCTAAAACAGCTCGTAAGACGCCGATCTGTCGGTGTACACTCATGAAATAACTGTTACTAATACAGTCCCTGACCTCTTCATGTTCTTACACCAACCATGACTACAAACCCTATAAAAGACCTCGACACTCCTTCATTTTGTGTCCAGATGAAGGTCTGACCGGGAGTTCCCAACCAGAGTCTGCAGCTCTGGCTCAGTTCAACAAGTCGTGGGCGGAGCTTACCGACTGGCTGACCATGCTGGATAACATGGTGCAGAACAAAAGGGTGGTGGTGGCCGACCTGGAAGACATCCACGACAACATCACCCAGCTGAAGGTCAGGATCTCCGTCTGTCAGTGAGGAGCTGAGGCTGGAGCTGTACAAGGTTTAGCCATTTCAGTTTTTCTTTTAGGCATCTTTACAAGAGCTGGAGCAGCAGCACCCCCTGCTGGAGAAACAGGTCACTGCAGCACAGAACCTGAAGAACAAAATCAACAACCCAGACACGCGGACTGCCATCACTGAGCGCAGTGAGTCTACAGACATGAGCAGAAACATGTATGTTCCTTCATCCAGAAAAATCCATGAAGAAATTAAAGTCATGATGTGAAGTATTTAGAGGATCAGAGGGTCTCAATACCTTCATCACATGCACCTGTGTGGGGTCAAACGGTACAGGTGCAGCAGGTTTTTGGGTCTGGACGGATGGATGGAGGGAGGGATGGATGGATGGATGGATGATGAATGGATGATGGATGGATGGATGGATGGATGGATGATGGATGGATGATGGATGAATGGATGGATGAATGGATGGATGGATGATGGATGGATGGAGGGAGGGATGATGGATGATGGATGGATCATGGATGGATGGATGATGGATGGATGGATGGATGATGGATGATGGATGATGGATGGATGATGGATGGATGGAAGGATGGATGGATGATGGATGGATGGATGATGGATGGATGATGGATGGATGGATGGATGATGGATGATGGATGATGGATGGATGATGGATGGATGGAAGGATGGATGGATGATGGATGGATGGATGATGGATGATGGATGATGGAAGGATGGATGGATGGATGGATGGAAGGATGGATGGATGGATGGATGAATGGATGGATGATGGATGGATGGATGATGGATGATGGATGGATGGATGGATGGATGGATGGATGGATGATGGATGGATGGATGATGGATGGATGGACGGATGGATGGATGGATGATGGATGGATGATGGATGATGGATGATGGATGATGGATGGATGATGGATGGATGGACGGATGGATGGATGGATGATGGATGGATGATGGATGGATGATGGATGGATGGATGGATGAATGGATGGATGATGGATGGATGATGGATGATGGATGGATGGATGGACGGATGGATGGATGGATGGATGGATGATGGATGGATGATGGATGATGGATGATGGATGATGGATGGATGATGGATGGATGGACGGATGGATGGATGGATGATGGATGGATGATGGATGAATGGATGGATGAATGGATGGATGAATGGATGGATGATGGATGGATGGATGATGGATGATGGATGGATGGATGGATGATGGATGGATGGATGAATGGATGGATGATGGATGGATGGATGATGGATGGATGGATGGATGATGGATGGATGGATGGATGGATGATGGATGGATGGATGGATGATGGATGGATGGATGGATGATGGATGGATGGATGGAAGGATGGATGGATGGATGGAAGGATGGATGGATGGATGATGGATGGATGGATGGAAGGATGGATGGATGATGGATGGATGGATGGATGATGGATGGATGGATGGATGGATGATGGATGGATGAAGGATGGATGGATGGATGATGGATGGATGGATGGAAGGATGGATGGATGGATGGAAGGATGGATGGATGATGGATGGATGGATGGAAGGATGGATGGAAGGATGGATGGATGAAGGATGGATGGAAGGATGGATGGATGGAAGGATGGATGGATGGATGATGGATGGATGGATGGAAGGATGGATGGATGATGGATGGATGGATGGAAGGATGGATGGAGGATGGATGTATGGATGATGGATGGATGATGGATGGATGATGTGTTCTTGGTTGGTTGCTGTGTTTTTGTTTGGTGTCAGAGACAGGTGGTTAAAAATGAATTTGTCAAAAACTCACAAAACAGAAATGAAAGCTGCATGATGGACGTTAGAACAGAAAACCAGAATGTTTGAGTCTTCTGAAGGAAACTGAAATCCACAGATAGACAATAGAAGGTAATACAGATGAAAAGGTCCTGAAACCTTTCTAAACTCAGGAACACGGTGTCACATAAAGATCTAGAACTGCTTATACATGCTTTAGTGTCTACACGACTACTGCAACAGTCTGTTTTCCTGTTCAGAACCGGGTGATGGTCTGTAGATCAGAACCTGGTGATGGTCTGTAGATCAGAACCTGGTGATGATCTGTAGACCAGAACCTGGTGATGTCTGTAGACCAGAACCTGTTGATGGTCTGTAGACCAGAACCTGTTGATGGTCTGTAGATCAGAACCTGTAGATGTCAGTAGATCAGAACCTGGTGATGGTCTGTAGATCAGAACCTGTAGATGTCAGTAGATCAGAACCTGGTGATGATCTGTAGACCAGAACCTGGTGATGATCTGTAGACCAGAACCTGGTGATGTCTGTAGACCAGAACCTGTTGATGGTCTGTAGACCAGAACCTGGTGATGGTCTGTAGATCAGAACCTGTAGATGTCTGTAGATCAGAACCTGGTGATGATCTGTAGATCAGAACCTGGTGATGGTCTGTAGATCAGAACCTGGTGATGGTCTGTAGATCAGAACCTGGTGATGATCTGTAGACCAGAACCTGGTGATGTCTGTAGACCAGAACCTGTTGATGGTCTGTAGACCAGAACCTGTTGATGGTCTGTAGATCAGAACCTGTAGATGTCAGTAGATCAGAACCTGGTGATGTCTGTAGATCAGAACCTGTAGATGTCAGTAGATCAGAACCTGGTGATGGTCTGTAGACCAGAACCTGTTGATGGTCTGTAGACCAGAACCTGGTGATGGTCTGTAGATCAGAACCTGTTGATGGTCTGTAGATCAGAACCTGGTGATGTCAGTAGATCAGAACCTGTAGATGTCAGTAGATCAGAACCTGGTGATGTCAGTAGATCAGAACCTGGTGATGTCTGTAGATCAGAACCTGTAGATGTCAGTAGATCAGAACCTGGTGATGGTCTGTAGACCAGAACCTGTTGATGGTCTGTAGACCAGAACCTGTTGATGGTCTGTAGACCAGAACCTGGTGATGGTCTGTAGACCAGAACCTGGTGATGGTCAGTAGATCAGAACCTGTAGATGTCAGTAGATCAGAACCTGGTGATGGTCTGTAGACCAGAACCTGTTGATGGTCTGTAGACCAGAACCTGGTGATCGTCTGTAGACCAGAACCTGGTGATGGTCAGTAGATCAGAACCTGGTGATGGTCTGTAGACCAGAACCTGGTGATGGTCTGTAGATCAGAACCTGTAGATGGTCTGTAGATCAGAACTTGTAGTTGTCAGTAGATCAGAACCTGTTGATGGTCTGTAGATCAGAACCTGTAGATGTCTCTAGATCAGAACCTGTAGATGGTCTGTAGATCAGAACCTGTTGATGGTCTGTAGACCAGAACCTGTTGATGGTCTGTAGACCAGAACCTGGTGATGGTCAGTAGATCAGAACCTGGTGATGGTCTGTAGACCAGAACCTGGTGATGGTCTGTAGATCAGAACCTGTAGATGGTCTGTAGATCAGAACCTGTTGATGGTCTGTAGACCAGAACCTGTTGATGGTCTGTAGACCAGAACCTGGTGATGGTCAGTAGATCAGAACCTGGTGATGGTCTGTAGACCAGAACCTGTAGATGGTCTGTAGATCAGAACTTGTAGATGTCAGTAGATCAGAACCTGTTGATGGTCTGTAGATCAGAACCTGTAGATCAGGGGTCTCAATTGCAGTTTCCGGGAGACTTGTTGGGGATCCTGACGAAGCCCCGCCCATCTGGATGAAGCCCCGTCACCATCCGTCACCATCCTGCATCTCTGAGTGGGAGTGATTCCTGGTGGGTCGTCTGTCCTCCTGCTCCTGGTCGTGGTCTGCAGTTCTGCCTCATCTGGACTATGGACTTAATCATCACTTGTCCCTCAGCTCTATATGAATGAACTCAGCTCTATATGAATGAACTCTACTCATATATGCAGTTTTAGCAGCTAACTTTTCTTTAACCGTTCTGGTATCGCCTGTCCGTCCTGGGATGGGATCTCTCCCTCATGTGGGAATCCCTAAGGTTTCTTCTTTTTTTTCCTGACTCAGGTTTTTTTTAGGAGTTTATCCTTACCGCGAGGGAGGGTCTAAGGACAGGGATGACCTGTTCTTTATAGTCTGTTTAGTTTTTACCTATTGTGCATATTTTATGACTTCATCTGTGCATCTGTAAAAACTGCAGGCATGAAGCCCAATGAGGCAAATTGAATTTGTGATATTGGGCTATATAAATAAAATTGAATTGAATTGAATTGAATTGAAACTCAATTCAGCCGGGGGCCGCTGGAGGCAGAGTCTGGGTGAGGCCGGGCCGCATCAGGATTTCCACAAGAAAATCGCTGCTAAAACATTCCAATGTTCTCAAATATCTTTATTTTTAACACGAAATAATGAATGAATTAAATTAATTTTAAAAAAAATTAGAAAATCAATCATTAATAATTAAAATAATAATGACCATACAGCAGACACAGATGACTGTAGAAACCACATATTGACTGACTGATCAGTGTTTCTCAAATGGTGGGGCGCGCCCCCCAGGAGGGAATGCAAATAAAAACATGTTTACATTAGTGATGGATATTGTGCATATTCCTACATAGTAGTTGATAATACATTTAATATGGCAAAATAAACCTAAAACTCAATTTACAGTTAGCCAATGGAAAAGAACTGAATCTCTGAGAAAAGACAGAATTCCATCAGGAAACAAGGAAAGATTGTTTTTACTTTGTCTGGAAGTTTTGGAAGTATTCTAAAAAAAAAAAAGAAAAAAGAAAGATAACAATTAATAAAACAGATTATTTAGAAGTTTTTATTATTATTATTCTTTAATGATGATAAAAGTATGATATTTTGAGGAGATATACGTTTAACTTGAGCAAATTAACTGATACTAATGATGTTTGCAGCTGAAGGAGGAGGGTGCTTAAGAGAAAATACCTGACAAACACTAGACAAGAGAAAACTATTTTTATTCAGTTTCAAACGTCTGTATTTACAGAACCTTCTTCATTTCTGAGCTGAGAGCAGCGCGCTCACTGAAAGGTCATTGCAAACGCGCACACCAGAATTCCTGGCCTCCACGTCTGGAGCGCGCGTTGATACGCAAGTTTTTAAATCTGGTCTCAAGCTCTACGCACAAATCGTGCACGCACTGAGCGCGCGCTGAGTCTTCAACCCGGTTCAATATTTCACGCACAGTCGCAGCAGCGCTAATGAACGG
This sequence comes from Oryzias javanicus, assembly GCA_003999625.1. Lineage (NCBI taxonomy): Eukaryota > Metazoa > Chordata > Actinopteri > Beloniformes > Adrianichthyidae > Oryzias > Oryzias javanicus. The sequence goes on along the minus strand of CM012438.1, from coordinate 65,019 downwards.
TAAAAACACCATAGAAGAAGAATCTCCTCTCTGCTGCTGCGTGCGTGACCGCGCTGCTCCGGTGTGGATACCACCTGCTGAGCGTGCGTTCATAAACCCGCGCAGACATGCGGCCGGTGTGGAAACACCTTTGAAGATTCTGCTCGCTCGCGGGCATCACTCACGCACGCGGAAGTAGTCAGTCTATCTCGCGAGGACTTTTTCTGATCGTGAAGGAGGAGAAAGCGCTCACGAGGGTCTGATTGGTCCTCGTGAAATATTTGATGCGTGTGCAGGATTGTCGCGCGGCGTCAGGAACATGCTTTTTGACAAGCAGCAGGCTGTGTATCACGTGGAGAAAGAGGAGCGGGCCCGCGAATCACGTTCAGTGAGAAAGCACTTCACAGCTTCATGGCTCCTCCTCCGTCCAGCTGATTGGAGGAATGAATTAAAGAGAGAGGAGGCTCGGACAGCCCGCCGATGTCCCGCCCTCCAGAACCATATACTTTACCGTGATTGGTCCGTTCAGCTCTGCACACAACAACTGTCATTCATATCAGCCTTGCGGGCCGCACTAACAGTAATCTTTCATATGAAGACGGGGGCCGCAAATTATCATCCCGCGGGCCGCAGATTGCCCGCGGGCCGCGAGTTTGAGACCCCTGCTGTAGATGGTTTGTAGATCAGAACCTGTTGATGGTCTGTAGATCAGAACCTGAAGATGGTCTGTAGATCAGAACCTGTAGATGGTCCTTCCCACATGCTTTCGGACCAGAGGAGACCTCTTTCCAGGCTGTTGCTCCTAGACCAGGGGTATTCAACTCCAGGCCTCGAGGGCCACAGTGTCTGCATAATTTCCAGATATCCAAACTCTACTCATGACTGATTACCTGGTTCAGGTGTGTCCAACCAGTTGGAGCATGCCAGATCCGGGTATGTTGGAAAACCTGCAGGAATGCGGCCCTCGAGGCCTGGAGTTGAATACCCCTGTCCTAGACTCTGGAATGAACTCCCTGTCTCCCTACGTTCCTTTGACTCTTTTCACTCTTTTAAAAGCCATCTTAAAACCTTTTATTTTGCTCATCATTTTAACTGAATCTGTTTTTAATTGAGCTTGTAGTGATTGTTTTGTACTTGCTCCTGTCTTTTATGTTTTGTACCTTTTGAAGTATTTGTTTTCATGCTTTTAACTTGTGAAGCACCTTGTGACTGATGTCTATGAAAGGCACTATAGAAAGACACTTACTTCGCTTAAATATCACAGGATAAACTGCTTCTCGTTTCTTGACAGGTCAGTGACTCTTTGTTAAAGACTCAAAACATGAAAGGATCTATAATTATCCTCATCGGTCAGATGAAGGTAACAGAACCTCACTGTCCTGATGGGATCTACAGAGCTTGTTCTCTCAGTCGACAGACTCCAGACTCACTGGGAAGACTCTCAGACCAAACTGTCAGACCGGACCAAGCAGCTCCTCAACATGCTGCAGGACTCCACCAACTGGCTGGACCGCAGGAAGGAGGTGGACCGTCTCACCAAGGAGGCCAGTGAGCGGCTGGAGTCGTGGCAGGAGATCACGTACACCGTGGACCAGCTGAGGAGGCAGCACGCAGATCTGAGGGTGGGTATCCTGCTCGATCGTTGGGTTTCATTGGTGGCTCGTGGTCAAATCCGTCTCTGCAGGTCTTCGTGAAGGACCTGAAACTGTGGAAGGACCAGGTGATGGAGACCACGGCTCTGGCCAACAAACTGCTGACTCTGTACTCCAACGATGACACTCATAAGGTCACCCAGGTCAACGACAGCATGATGGCGACGTGGTCCCACATCAACAAGCGGTAGAGCCGGATTACTGTTGCGTTTTGTCTCTTTGATGAAGAACGCTGAACGGTGACCATCGTGTGTTTCAGGGTCTCAGACAGGGAGGCGGCCGTGGAGGCGGCTCTAAAGCTTCTGCAACAGTTCTTCCTGGACCTGGAGAAGTTCCTGAACTGGCTGGCAGAGGCAGAGACCACCTGCAACGTTCTAGTAGACGCTACCAACAAGGAGCGCCTGCAGAAGCAGCCGGACAGCAGTAGGAAGGTGCTGGCGCAGTGGAAGGTGGGATTCAGTTTTAGGACGATTTGTCTTTTACACGGCCTTTGGCATTTCATCCCATAATGTAGGGGTGTCAAACTCAATCACACAGGGGGCCTAAATCCAAAACTACATTTTAAAAACGTTAAAACGGTAACTTTCTAACATGACTGTGAACTGGACATGTGTAACAAAGAGGGTGAGGCGTTGAGATCCATATGCAAACAGAGTTTAATAGCAGAAGTTCCGATAAGGGCAAAAACAAGGCGAGGTCAAAAATCCAGGCATAAGGTCAGACAAGGAGCAAGGCAGGGAGTCAGGAGACAGGCAGAGGTCAAAACACAAGAAGGCAAACGGAGTGAACTGCTCAGGTATGTAATACATGGAAATACAATACTTCGCAAGGAGCTGGGTCCATGGAGTGACTAAATACACTGGGGGTAATGATCTTGATGAAAACCAGCTGGTGGTGATGGCAGAGGGAGACAGGTGAGGAGATGGCTGACTAAAAACTCAGGTGAGGGTCCCTCTGGTGGTTGGACGTGGAACTAGATGGAGGATCCGTTGACAGAGCCCCCCCCCTGCGAGCGGCTCCGGAAGCGAGAAGTCCAAAGCGTCGAGGAGCGATCTGTCCGGGTGACTCAGATGGAAGTCCGAAATCAGGGAGGGTCAAGGATGTCGTTGGCGTTGACCCAGGACCTTTCTTCTGGGCCATACCCCTCCCAGTCCACCAAATATTGAAGTCGATTACCCCGACGCCGGGAATCCAGGATGCTATTGACCATGTAAGCCTCCTCGCCATCCACCAGGAGCGGGGTGCACCAGTCTGAGAGGAGTCCGGTTGAGGCGCAGTGGGTCCTTGTGCAGGTTTCAACAAGGAGACGTGGAATGTGGGAGAGATCCGGTACTCAGGAGGTAGGTCTAGACGGAAAGAGACAGGGGTAACTTGTTTCAAGATCTGAAAAGGGCCTACATACCGAGGGCTGAGCTTCCTGCAGGGTAGTCTCATTCGGAGGTCTCGAGTGGACAGCCAGACCCATTGACCAGGTAGGAGAGTAGGACCTCCTCTGCGATGCCGGTTGGCCTGTGCTTGAAAACGGCGGATAGCATGCTGCAATTGGACATGAGCTGCGTCCCACGTCTCCTCACAACGCTGGAACCAGTCGTCCACTGCTGGTAGCTGTGTAGGCTGCCCGGACCAGGGGAAGAAAGGAGGTTGGAACCCTAGCACACACTGGAAAGGAGAAAGACCGGTGGACGCCTTCTTTAATGAGTTCTGGGCATATTCTGCCCAAACCAGGAACCGGCTCCAGTCCTCCTGATTGTGGCTACAGTAGGTCCGCAGGAACCTTGTGACCTCTTGGTTAAGGCGTTCCACCTGGCCGTTGGACTGGGGATGATAACCGGACGTGAGGCTGATGTTGATCTCCAGGCCTTTACACAGCTCCCGCCAGACACGCGATGTAAATTGTGGGCCCCGGTCAGAGACGATATCTTCGGGGAGACCGTAGTGCCGGAAGACATGATTAATCAGCTGCTCGGCTGTCTCCATTGCAGTGGGTAACTTAGGCATGGGAAGAAGACAACAGGCTTTAGAAAAACGATCGATTACTGACAGGATGGTGGTGTTACCCCGCGAGCGTGGGAGGTCCGTGATGAAGTCCACAGCTATGTGGGACCATGGCCGTTGCGGAGTTGGCAGTGGTTGCAGGAGACCAGATGGAAGCTGTCGAGGACTCTTAGCCATTTGACATGAGGCACAGGAGGTGACAAACTGAGCCACATCTGCTTGTACGGTGGGCCACCAGAAGGTTTGTTGTATGAGTGCTTGCGTGCCTGCCATACCTGGATGGCCCGCGGCCGGAGAGTCGTGCACAGTGTGAAGCACCCGCTGCCGATGAGGAGGTGGGACGTAGACTTTGTTAGCAGGACAGGATGGAGGAGGTGGATTGAGACGGTTGCAATCGGCCAATTCCGTCATAATATCCCACTGGATTGGAGGCCAGATAAGCTGGGCAGGCACGATGGACTCTATGGTGTGGTACGAGTCTTCTGTAGTCTCATGCAGGCGAGACAGCGCATCAGCTTTCCCATTTTTAGAGCCTGTCGAAAGGAGATCTGGAAACGAAAGCGGGAGAAGAACAGGGACCACCTGGCTTGACGGTTCAACCTCTTGGCAGCCTTGATATATTCAAGGTTTTGTGGTCCGTCACACCAAGACCCCTCCAACCAGTGTCTCCATTCAGTGAATGCCTCTTTCATCGCCAACAGCTCTCGATCACCCACGTCGTAGTTCTTTTCTGCGTCACTGAGTTTTCTGGAGAAATAAGCACAGGGAAACATTTTGGGAGGTTGACCTGAACGCTGGGATAGCACAGCTCCAAGCCCTGTGCTGGAAGCATCCACCTCCACGATGAACTGCTGTGTCGGGTCTGGGTGACGCAGGATGGGGGATTGAGAGAAGCGTTGTTTAAGGGTTTTGAATGCTGAGGCGGCCTCCGAGGTCCAGTGCAGACGTTTGGGTGCTCCTTTGAGGAGGGAGGTGAGAGGAGCTGCTACAGAGCCGAAACCTCGAATGAAGCGGCGATAAAAATTGGCAAAGCCGAGGAAGCGCTGTAGTTCTTTCACGGTGGTGGGTTCAGGCCACTGCAGAACTGCATTTACTTTGCTTTCGTCCATGGCCCCTTGAGCGCTGATGACATACCCCAGGAAGGAGATGGTCATTCTGTGAAACTCACACTTTTCTCGTTTGGCATATAGACGGTGATCTATCAGACGCTGAAGGACCTGACGGACGTGAGAAACGTGTTCCTCGAAGCTAGTGGAATAAATGAGGATGTCGTCGAGGTAAACTATGACGAAATGCTGGAGCATGTCACGGAAGACATCGTTCACAAAGGCTTGGAACACTGAAGGAGCGTTGCACAGTCCGAATGGCATAACTAAGTATTCGTAATGCCCCGTGGTGGTGGAAAACGCTGTTTTCCATTCGTCTCCTTCCCTTATGCGTATCAGATTATATGCACTCCACAGGTCTAATTTGGTAAAAAACTGAGCTTGGCGCAGCTGTTCTAGGGCTGGGGGAACCAGTGGTAAAGGGTAACGGTATTTAACCGTACATTCATTGAGACTACGATAGTCAATACAGGGCCGGAGGCCACCATCTTTCTTTTTAACAAAGAAAAACCCTGCTGAGGTTGGTGAAGTAGAAGGGCGAATGAAGCCCTTCTGCAACTCCTCCTGAATATATGCCTGCATAGCTTCGGTCTCTGGCTGTGAAAGGGGAACACCCTTCCCCTGGTTGGGGTGACCCCGGGCAGCAACTCAATAGCGCAGTCGTACTCACGATGAGGAGGCAGCGTGTGGCATGTTGTTGTTGAATGCCTCCTCCAGGTCCTGATATTGAGTGGTGAAGGATGCCAGACTCAGGAGAGGTATCATCCAGAGCAGACTCTGTGGTGTTGAGGTGACATAAAGAAAGGGTGCTTTGGGAGGCTAAACTGCTCCTTGAGGTGGCACTGGAGACAGGAGGCAGAGTTGAATGTGATTTCTTTGGTGGACCACACAATGGTGGGATCATGCGTCTCGACCATGGAAGTCCCAAAATAACAGCACAACGAGGAGAGTCAATGGCGAAGAGACGGATGAGCTCTTGGTGCTGGGGTTGAACGTGAAGTTGGATGTCCGACGTGATGTAATTAATCCTCCCGGAACCCAGGGGACGACCATCTAGGGCAGAAACTGCCACCCGCGAGTCGCAGGTAAGCAGTGAATGGAGTTAGATTGAGCAAATGATAAATCAATGAAATCCCCCCCCCTGAATCTATCATAGCAGTGTGGCAACAATTCTGTTAGCTACTTTGAGAGTGACTGGTACTTCAAAGGTGAGAAAAGTGTCACTCACCAGGCTCCCGATCGTCTGGTGGGACGATCGGGACATGTAGCTCGCAGGTGACCAGGCCGACCACAGTAGAGACACAGGTTCTCGCGCATGCGCCGGCTTCTTTCTTCCGGTGTGAGGCGCGTAGATCCTAACTGCATGGGTTCACGATGTTCACATGAAGGTACCGGGGGAAGAGCTCGGGTCTAGAGTCTCTGATTTTACGGGTACGCAGCAGGTTGTCCAAGCGGATGGTCATAGCGATTAGACGATCCAGATCCAGATCTTCGTCACGACAGGCTAGCTCACGTTGCAGGTTTAGGTTAAGACCTCGACGATAAACTGTCTTAAGTGTACCTGAAAGACCAGTCAGTTTGAGCAGCAAGGGTCCCCACCCAGCCGTCTCCTTACCCTGCTGGATGTCCATAAGCTGTTCACCTGGGTCCTTGCCGTCGCTAGCATGCTGAAAAACAGAGCGCAGCAAGCGAGTGAAGTCAGAGTAAGAATTGAAAGGCAAGAACCACCAGTCCACAGCGCAGCTAACCACTCCAAAGCTTTTCCGGTGAGTAAAGAGCACAAAAAAGAAACTTTAGATTCTTCTGTGGGATATGCCTGAGCTTGTTTGATGTAGAAAGAGCTGGCATTGCATCAAAAACCCGTTGCACTGTTCAGTCTTCCTGTAAATTTATCCGGTAACGAGAGACATGGGCTGAAGTAGACTGGCCTGCGGCGGAGGGGGACCAGGACGTCAGGCGGGGTTGACCTGGGTGGAGCTGGAGCCAGCGGAGTCGGGGGTGCCTCTGGACTAGCTGAAAGCCGCTCCACAATGGCGTTGGTGGCGGCTGTCAAACAGTCTGCCACAAGCAGAGCTGTGAAAGCTGCATTTGGTGTGTTAACTCCTGTTGCTGGATCTAGGTCTGGCGAAGTATTCTGTAACAAAGAGCGTTGAGATCCATATGCAAAACGAGTTTAATAGCAGAAGTTCCGATAAGGGCAAAACAAGGCGAGGTCAAAAATCCAGGCATAAGGTCAGACAAGAGCAAGGCAGGGAGTCAGGAGACAGACAGAGTCAAAACACCAAGAAGGCAAACGGAGTAAACTGCTCAGTATGTAACACAGGGAAATACAATACTTCGCAAGGAGCTGGGTCCATGGAGTGACTAAAAAACACTGGGTAATGAGCTTGATGAGAACCAGCTGGTGTGATGGCAGGAGGGAGACAGGTGAGGAGATGGCTGATTAAAACTCAGGTGAGGGGTCCCTCTGGTGGTTGGACGTGGAACTAGATGGAGGATCCCTGACAACATGTAGCATTGCATGCAAAAAATACACGTGTGAATGTAAGCTGAATTTGGCAGCTGAAGATGCTGAAATTAATAGCTAAATATGCCGAAGCTGATAGCTGAAAACTAAACTGAAGACTGAAGCAGATAGCTAGCTGAAATATTAGCTAAATGCCAAATTAGCCTCAAAACTAAAAATTGAAAAAACTTAGGTTAGCCAAAACAGCTAACGTGTAAATATTAGCTAAAACTTAATTTCACCTTAATTTCCCCAAGGATGCTATCCCAAATGGATCAATAAAGCTAAGTCTAAGTCTAAGCTAAGTCTAACTATAGAACACCCCAAAAAAATTTTTAAAAATTCTAAATCAGCCAAAACAGCTAGCATGTGGGGGAAATATTAGCTGAACTCCAAATTAGCCTAAAAACTAAAAATTGAAAAAACTTAGGTTAGCCAAAACAGCTAACGTGTAAATATTAGCTAAAACTTAATTTCACCTTAATTTCCCCAAGGATGCTATCCCAAAGGGATCAATAAAGCTAAGTCTAAGTCTAAGTCTAACTATAGAACACCCTAAAAAAATGTTTTAAAAATTCTAAATCAGCCAAAACAGCTAGCATGTGGGGTAAATATTAGCCTAAAAATCTGAATAAATACCAAAATAGTCCAAAAAGCTAGCAGAATGACAACATTTCCAATTTTAAAACCATAAAATTTTAACATAATTATGAATAATAAAAAAGCAGGAATATTATTCCAGAAATCAACTTTAACCTTAAATAACTTCAATATTTTACTCTCCGTTAAAATACATTTAGTCAAAAGTATACAAGTTAGAAATAAACACAAGATAACATAAGATAACAATAAAATAACATGATCTAGAGGGCCGGACCCGGCCCCCGGGCCTTGACTTCGACATGAGCCATCATGAGTGATCGGGTAGCTTTGTTGATTCAGTTGAGTTCAGGTTTTTTTGGGGTTGATAAGAGCGCCAGTTCCTTTACAGAAGCTAGCTCCGCCTTAAGCCCCTCCTCCTCGTTGTCTTGACATTGTTAAGTACCTCCTTCTGTCAGATGTGGGGTAGGGGGTCTGTTCCCTCGTGGAGGAAGGGGGCGCTAACAGCAGACCAGCTCTCGTCTGGAATGACAGAAATGCTGTGAGGCGGACGGAGAGATTCCTCTGGTCCTCAGACCGGCTTCCCCCGCCGTGGTGAATGGCGGGCTCTGTTCTGACGCCCACGCCGTGACCCCGTTCCACCATCAGAGGAGCTACTTATCACTTCTCTCTCAGTTCCCTGGAGCTAAAGGGAAGTCCAGCATGTCAAAAACATCCGTCTGGTTCTAGTCCGAGCGCCGTCCTCCTGGATCATCGTCCGGACCTTTGGTATCACCATGTCGTCTCCCGGTTCAACCAGGAACAAAACCCAAGAACAGTGTTTCAGCATCTTCTAGAGTAGTGGCGGTTTTTCAGGATGCTGTGGCGGAGGGTCTACCACGTTCAGGTTGGAGACATAAATCATCATCTAGAACGGTTCTGGCTCCAGACATCGTCTGCTGCTGTTCAGTCTTGTTTGGACGTCAGGTCCTGCTGATGACATCAGCTTGTCTTTCATCGAGTCTGTGTGTGATGAGGAGATAAGGAGGTCACGCTCCAGTGATGGTGTTCAGGTTTCTCTGACAAAGATCAAACTGTCCTGAGGAACAAAGGACGTTCACGTTTCCAGAAGTTTCAGAGAAGATGTGAACAAAGAGAGTTCAGGAAACCTTTGACAGTCATTTAGTGTTGTCTCGTGAAATAAATGTGCTTCAATGTTGATGTATTTTTGCTTGTACTTTAACTCATGCCGCCCTACTGCGACACGGGCTGAAGATACTTGACTTTTGACATCTTTCCTTTACCTGTACCCTCATGTATCTTTTTCTGGGCGATGAAGCGCTGTCATAGAACGGCTGCTGCCCACCTCCCTGCCCCCCTCCCCCCCAGTTTCCCCACGCGGGATTAATAAAGTACTATCGTATCGTATCGTATCGTATCGTGACCCAACCGATCCCAACCAACACCACTATGATACAAAAGAGTGACCAAGAAGTCTTAAACCTCATTTATCTGAATTAAGACCTTCAAAAGTATCATCAAAAAGTTTGTAATTTTATTCTTATTGATTTGAGAAGACAAAAAGACTGCTTAATGGTAGAGGTGTGGTGGCGTTGTAGCAGCGTGAAGATGGCGTCCACTGCTTTGTTTGGATATGGGTTCAAACGATGTAGCACCTCTCTCTCTCTCTCCTCATTCTCGGCTTCTTCTGCTCCAGTCTGAACGGTTCCTCTACTGACGAGAAAACAAACGTACGCCAATCTAACAAACACAGCCACAAGCTAAAAGGTCCAAAGTGTGTCTGTATAATCCAAGGGTCTGCAACCTGCGGCTCCAAAGCCACGAGTTCTTCTATCTCTCCATGGTGGCTCTCTGGCTGAAGATAATTAAAATAATAGTATTTTTTTAAAGTGAGAATTACTGGATTATCATTTATTGTTTGAATGCTTTCCAGCATTCAAACAATAAATACTGCTTGTATTGTTGGTATTCATTATCTTCATAGTTTTTGAAATGTTGAACGAAACATGAATGAGAAAGTCTTCAAATTTAAACATTTAAATAGATTAGCAACAAGCCTTTCAATAAATAAATGGGCTATGTCTTTTTTAGTAATTTACTAACATTTTGTGTTTATCTAATATTGTAGCAACACGCTAACATTTTTGGCTAATTTGTTAGCTACTCGGGTTTTTAAGCTAATTTAGAATTTAGCCTCTATTTTAGCAACATGCTAAGTAAGGTTTTTGTCCAATTTAAGTTACTGGGACTTTTGAGGCTAATTTAGAGTTTAGCTTCTGTTTCAGCCACAAGCTAACGTTTTTGGCTAATTTGTTAGCTACTCGGGCTTTTAAGGTTAATTTAAAATTTAGCTTCTATTTTGGCAACAGGCTTTTTTGTTCACTAAGTTTTTAACCAATTTAGTTTGCTAAAACATTTAGGGAAATTTGAAATTAATAATTTTTTATTATTTTATTAGTAATTAGGGAACAAGCTAGCCTTTTTGTTTTTTATTGGTAATTTGACCACTACTTAGTTTTTATTCTAATTTGGAGTTTAGCAATATTTTTTTAATATACAAACGTTTTTGGCAAATGTGTTATTTACTGGGATTTTTAGGTTAATTAAGCGTTTATCTTCTACTTTAGCAACAGGCTAACGTTTATGGCTAATTTTTTAGCCAATAGGGCTTTTTAATTTTAATTTAGAGTTTAGCTTCTGTTTTAGCAACAGGCTTTCACCAATTTAGTTTACTGAGGAGTTTTAGGCAATTTTGGAGTTCAGCCAGTAATCAAGTGAAAAGCTAGCTTTTTTTTTTTGGATAATTATACCTCTATTGAGTTTTTTTTTTTTATTTGCTAATTTGGAGTTTAGCTAATATTTTAGCAATATGCAAACATGTTTGGCTAATTTAGTTTACTGTGGAATAAAGTTAAAAGTATAAAAAAACAAGCTAAAGTAAGAATGTGGCTCCTTCTAGGGTGTGATCAGTAGAAAACGAGACTTTTATAATCCACTGTCTCAGATGTAAAAGAAATATTGTTTTGCAAGCGTGCTAACAGCAGTAACATGTCCAAACACAGCGCTAAAATCCACCAGATTCTAATGGAGAGGTTCAGCGTTTGACCATCCATCTGAGATGTCCAGTGGGGTTTTAACATGTGTGTATGGTAGCGGTAAACATATGGAATTATCAAAGATAAGTGCATGAAAAACTGTTGTAGAAACAATAGATCTATCTCGAGATAGATATTCTATAGATCTGTAGACACTCGGTCCAAGACCAGCCTGAAACAAGCCAATACTAACAGAACCCAAGACCAATCCAGCACTGATCCAGGTCAAGACTAACTCAACCCAAAAGTTCTACCCCTGTACTGTACTGGATCCAGACTGCAGAGAGGATTCTCTGATCTTTGTCTTCTTTTTGGTTCTTCTTACAGTCGTCTCTGTTTCTTTCCCTCTCAGACCTCTACAAAGCTCTAATTCTCTTGTTCTTCTGTTTGACTCACCTGTCCGGGTCTGGGTCCGCCCTCAGGAGCTGCAGGCGGAGATCGACGGCCACACGGAGATGTACCACTCTCTGGACGAGAACGGCCGGCGGATTGTGTCGTCGCTGGGCGAGTCGGAGGACAAAGTTCTGCTGCAGAGACGTCTGGACAACATGAGGCAGCGCTGGAACGACCTGAACAATAAGACTCTGAGCATGAGGTGAGCTCGGTCCGACCGGCGCCTGGAGGGGAACGTGAGCAGCAGAACCGGGACTACCACTGTTGGTGTTTTAGGTCCCAGCTGGACTCAGAGATGGCTCCGTGGAGGAGGGTCCACATGAACCTGCAGGAGCTGCTGAACTGGATCCGACTGAAGGCCCAGCAGCTAGAGCAGGAGGCTCCAGTAGGGGGCGATGTCCCCGCCGTTCAGGCACAGCTGGAAACACACAGAGTAAGAGGTTCTGCAGTCTGGGCATGTGGTTAAGTACTGACCTCAGAGTCTGTGAGGAAAAGTTCTACTGTTGGATGTTTAGAGAAGGACAAACAGGAAGTGTCCTACCCAGCCTTGAACCCCCACCAGCACTCTGCACCACAGCCCTGAACATCAGCTGTTCTTTCAGGGCTTCAGGAGGGAGCTGAGGGTGAAGGAGCCCGATGTGATCAAAGCTCTGGATGACGTGTCCGCCTTCCTGTCGGAGCTTCCTCCAGACACATCCTGGACAGAGTCCAGAGGTAACCACACACCTGAGCTGCTTCAGCGTCTGTGAGGAGACAAAGACATGTTCAGCTGAAGACAGGAGAGCTATGCTCTAAAGCAGGGGTCCCCAAACCTTTTCTATGGTGTGGGGGCGGGGTCACTTTGTAGGAAAACAGAAAAAGTGATAGTGTTTGGGGGCCGGGTCAAATGTGGAGGCAGGCCTGGTCCGGTAGTTTGGGGACGTATCTCACTTTGCAGATGAAATGATCTTTTTCTGTCTGAAGAGAACCAGATGAGGTAGTTCAGTTCTTCTGCTGGTTCTCCTCCAGACATCAGTCCAGAGGAGCGCGCTCAGAACGTGGGCAGAGTCCTGCGCAAAGAAGCCGAGGACGTGAGGAGCCAGTGGGAGCTGCTCAACGGCGCCTCGGCGGACTGGCAGAGGAGGCTGGAGCTGGCTCTGGAGCAGCTGACAGAACTGCAGGACGCGCAAGACCTCCTGGACACGCAGCTGAGGCAGGCCGAGGTGGTCCGGGAGGCCTGGGAGCCGGTCCAGGAGCTGTCCGCCGTAGCTTTAACCGAGAACATTGACAGAGTCAAGGTGAGGCTTGGCTCCTCCCTCTCTTTCATGACCGTGATGCAAGCGGAAACAAGAAGTTCAAAGAAAGAGTGAGCAGTGGTCATGTGTCCAAACTGACCTCTGGTTTAGCTGGTCCTATAATTGTTCTGATGTGTCTGCTATAAAACTCAAGATCCAGAAGGGACCATATGTAATCCACATGTGACTATGGTCACAATGACAGTTGCAGTCTCTTACAGTCATTGATGATTGACCATCCTTGTCCTGCTGACTCCTGGTTCCTCTCTGTCATCTTCTGCTTTAATAGTCTGAGAGAATTTCACCACGATGGGATTGAATTTTATCTAGATCTATGAAGTCTGTCCTGTGAGGTCCGTGCTGTCAGACCTTCAGATAGAGGCTGATGAACGAGCCTCATGCTGATGACTTCACCTGAACGTCACTTTCTACAGATTAACCTGAAAGGGACTGAAAAGAGAAGGGTCTGGTACTGATGGAGAATAGTCTCTAAGAAAGACTTGGAGACACACCGACCGCCCCTCTCCATGATCCTCCATGAACCCACAACCCCCCCGTACAGGTCCATGAGACCACGTCTTTAGATGATGTTAGCTGTTACAACAGTTCAGATGGTCTCTGGAGTGACTTTCATGTTGTTTTCTTGTTCAGAGGTCAATGTTGACCCGCTTGTTGCTTAGAAGAACCATTGGGCAAACACTAGTTACTACAGGAGAAAAGGATTGTGTTAAAAACAGACAGATACAAAAATATGAATCCTTCAAATAAGACAACAAATGAACAGAAAAAGGAAACTGTTTTACTCATTCTAACTGCTACTAGATCACAACATTCCCGCTCTCCTACTACCATAACCCTTTCTAGTCCTATGACAGGTGACAGACTTGATGGACGGTCATTGAACGAGTCTCTGGTGTTTGTGCAGGAGTTCCAGGAGGAAGTGGCTTTGATCAAAGATGATGTCACTCACATGAACCAGCTGGCGTCCGCCTTTGATCCCATCAACATCCAGCTGTCGCCTTCCAACCTGGAGCGAGTCGAGGATCTGAACACTCGCTGGAGACTCCTGCAGGTACCCGCATGTTCTGCACACAGTCTCCAGGACCCGCGGGTCTGCACAGAACCGGGTCGGTGGATCATTGTTCTCTAGTACAGGATTACATAACTGGACATCTGATATTAGGGGATTCTAGCAGCATGTCTGCTGCTCCTGCCTCACGACTGCACCCCCTAAACATGGGCTTGGTGCTGCTGGTTCTGTCTGTCGGTGTTGGACCCAGAACAACGAGAAAAACATCTCGACATCTACCAACAGGAGGTCATAGACGCATGGAGGAGAGAATCTAAAACGTTTGCTTCAAAACCAGATAATAAATCAAAGGGAAATGACTATTTATTCTGTCTGTGTGGGCCAGAACCAAGTGACCCAAAGACCGGCACCGGTCCATTTACAGTACTGAAGCTGACAGCTGCAACTTGTTTAGACCGAAAGGAATATGGTTGGAGAGTGTGATCTCCGAAGGTCTTCAACTGGTAATATGGCTTCTAGAACAAGTTTATGAAACGTTTGGATCTGTTATGGGTCTGTTATGTGTCAGTTATGGATCATTTATGGATCTGTTATGGATCAGTTATGGATCATTTATGGATCATTTATGGATCTGTTATGTGTCAGTTATGGATCAGTTATGGATCTGTTATGTGTCAGTTATGGATCAGTTATGGATCATTTATGGATCATTTATGGTTCTGTTGTGGATCATTTATGGATCTGTTATTTGTCAGTTATGGATCAGTTATGGATCATATATGGATCAGTTATGGATCATATATGGATCAGTTATGGATCATATATGGATCAGTTATGTGTCAGTTGTGGATCATTTATGGTTCTATTGTGGATCATTTATGGATCAGTTATGGATCCTTTGTGGATCAGTTATAGGTCATTTATGGATCAGTTTGGGTTAGTCTCATCATTGATCTCTGGATCAAATTGATCTCATCATCTCTCATACTGTTTTCTCCTCCAGATCTCCATCAAGGATCATCTGAAGCAGCTGACAGATGCTCACTTCAGCCTCCAGCAAGGTGAGTCAGCTGTTACCTGTATTTCTTTGGGCCCTCGAAGGAGGGTAGAAGGCGCTATACAAGTATATGCCATTTACATTTACCATAGTTGTGTGTATGTTTGTGTGTATTTTTGTGTGTAGTTGTGTGCAGTTTTGTGTGTAGTTGTGTGTATTTTTGTGTGTAGTTGTGTGTATTTTTGTGTGTAGTTTTGTTTAGTTTTGTGTGTAGTTGTGTGTAGTTTTGTGTGTAGTTGTGTGTAGTTTTGTGTGTAGTTGTGTGTATGTTAGTGTGTAGTTGTGTGTTTTTTGTGTGTAGTTGTGTGTAGTTGTGTGTTTTTTTTGTGTGTAGTTGTGTGTAGTTTTGTGTGTAGTTTTGTGTGTAGTTTTGTGTGTAGTTTTGTGTGTAGTTGTGTGTAGTTGTGTGTAGTTTTGTGTGTAGTTTTGTGTGTAGTTTTGTGTGTAGTTGTGTGTATGTTTGTGTGTAGTTGTGTGTATGTTTGTGTGTAGTTGTGTGTTTTTTGTGTGTAGTTGTGTGTAGTTGTGTGTTTTTTTGTGTGTAGTTGTGTGTATGTTTGTGTGTAGTTGTGTGTATGTTTGTGTGTAGTTGTGTGTTTTTTGTGTGTAGTTGTGTGTAGTTGTGTGTTTTTTTGTGTGTAGTTGTGTGTAGTTTTGTGTGTAGTTGTGTGTATTTTTGTGTGTAGTTGTGTGTAGTTTTGTGTGTAGTTGTGTGTATTTTTGTGTGTAGTTGTGTGTAGTTTTGTGTGTAGTTGTGTGTATTTTTGTGTGTAGTTGTGTGTAGTTTTGTGTGTAGTTGTGTGTATGTTTGTGTGTAGTTGTGTGTTTTTTGTGTGTAGTTGTGTGTTTTTGTGTGTGTAGTTGTGTGTAGTTTTGTGTGTAGTTGTGTGTAGTTTTGTGTGCAGTTGTGTGTATTTTTGTGTGTAGTTGTGTGCAGTTTTGTGTGCAGTTGTGTGTATTTTTGTGTGTAGTTGTGTGTAGTTGTGTGGTTTTTTGTGTGTAGTTGTGTGTTATGGATCATTGTGTGTAGTTTTGTGTGTAGTTGTGTGTATGTTTGTGTGTAGTTGTGTGTTTTTTGTGTGTAGTTGTGTGTATGTTTGTGTGTAGTTGTGTGTTTTTTTGTGTGTAGTTGTGTGTAGTTGTGTGTTTTTTTTTGTGTGTAGTTGTGTGTTTTTTTTGTGTGTAGTTGTGTGTAGTTTTGTGTGTAGTTGTGTGTATTTTTGTGTGTAGTTGTGTGTAGTTTTGTGTGTAGTTGTGTGTATGTTTGTGTGTAGTTGTGTGTTTTTTTGTGTGTAGTTGTGTGTATGTTTGTGTGTAGTTGTGTGTTTTTTTGTGTGTAGTTGTGTGTAGTTTTGTGTGTAGTTGTGTGTAGTTTTGTGTGCAGTTGTGTGTATTTTTGTGTGTATTTGTGTGCAGTTGTGTGTTTTTTTTGTGTGTAGTTGTGTGTAGTTTTGTGTGTAGTTGTGTGTATTTTTGTGTGTAGTTGTGTGTAGTTTTGTGTGTAGTTGTGTGTAGTTTTGTGTGTAGTTGTGTGTATTTTTGTGTGTAGTTGTGTGTTTTTTTGTGTGTAGTTGTGTGTAGTTTTGTGTGTAGTTGTGTGTAGTTTTGTGTGCAGTTGTGTGTATTTTTGTGTGTAGTTGTGTGCAGTTTTGTGTGCAGTTGTGTGTATTTTTGTGTGTAGTTGTGTGTTTTTTTTGTGTGTAGTTGTGTGTTTTTTTGTGTGTAGTTGTGTGTTTTTTGTGTGTATTTTTGTGTGTAGTTGTGTGTAGTTTTGTGTGCAGTTGTGTGTATTTTTGTGTGTAGTTGTGTGCAGGTGCTGCCGATGTTTCCTAGCATTCTTGATCGTCCTTGTCTTCTGTTCTGGTCTCTCTCTCCAGGTTCTGTAGAGAGTCCGTTCGAGCAGGGCATCTCTCCAAACAATGTACCCTACTATATCAAGTAAGTCTTGAAGAACTGGTCTGCTCTGGTTCTGATCCGGTTCCTCATCACACCTAAAGGGGGGATGGAAGCTGTTCTGATTCAGTTGTGTTAAACATTCAGAACATTTTTGTCATCAATCAGTCAGACGTACACGAGTGTGTCAGAGTCATCTATGTTCAGAGTCTACAGACCTGGATCTATGTTCTGCTGAAGGTCTCAGAGTCTACAGACATGGATCTATGTTCTGCTGAAGGTCTCAGAGTCTACAGACATGGATCTATGTTCTGCAGAAGGTCTCAGAGTCTACAGACCTGGATCTATGTTCTGCTGAAGGTCTCAGCGTCCACAGACATGGATCTATGTTCTGCTGAAGGTCTCAGAGTCTACAGACCTGGATCTATGTTCTGTTGAAGGTCTCAGAGTCTACAGACATAGATCTATGTTCTGTTGAAGGTCTCAGAGTCTACAGACCTGGATCTATGTTCTGCTACAGAAGTGGATCTTCTGGATCCCTCAGCTGGTTTGTGACCCCCTCATCCAGGTGGATCTGAGGATCTGGATTCAGCTCCGCCACTCCTCTGATTTACAAAGGAGGGAGCCCCCCTCCTCCCCCAGTGGTGTTGAATGCTGGAATGCATCCTCTTTTTTTCGGGGGGGGGGGCTGTTCTTTGAGCTTTCCTTCAAACAGATGAAAGGGAAGGGAGGGGGGGGGGGCTCTGTGTTCAGAGCTCTATGGAAAGGAGGGACCGGAAACTGCTTTTTTGTCCTTTCAAAATAAAATGAAGGAATCCAGAGCAGCAAATGAAAGGTTTATAAATGGGAAAGAGAAGACGGTTAAATGCTACAGGGAAAGACCACGCCCCCTTTGTGATCAGACAGCCCCGCCCATCCCATCATTTAACCTTTATTTTACCAGGAAATCCCACTGAGACTCACGTGTCTTTCTCCAGGGAGACCTGGGCCAAAATACAGTTAAAACAATTAAAATAAAATACAATTACAGTCAAATCCAATGAAATGCTATTAAAAGAACAACCGGACAATGGTTGATTAAATCAATCATCTGTTGAAGCACAGCGGTTAAACTGACCTCAGGGCGTTAAAACACGCCCCCTAGTGACCACGTGATGAGCTGACTGTAGTTTCAGATGAACTTTAGGGTCTCAGACATTCACTGAACTACATGATGGTGAGGATGGGGGGGGGCGGTCACGTGGATCCGGTCCAATCCTCCATCATACCGAGCGCAAAGCTCCGGGCTTTTATTGTGAAGGAGCGGCCGGAAGCCTCTCCCCCCTGGTTCTGAAGGACAGAACTGATCCAGGTCTTCCTCTGCGGCCGTCTCGGCTCCCGGTGCACGGACACACGCGCCGTCGGTCGGTGAGGTCGCGCGCTCCTCGTGCGAGAGGACCGCGGCCGCTCGTGCCCCCCCTTCCCCCGGAATCGACGCCCCCACTGCGGGCAGAGCGCCGCCGCGATGCGGGAGCAGCTTCGGAAGTAAGTGGAGCGCTGCCGCGCGCCCGCGAGGGAGGGCGCGTGCGTGCGTGCGTGCGTGCACGCGGGGAAAAGCGGAGGATGCCGCTCTAAGGAGCTGGAACGGACCGGGGGGAGAGGGGGGGGGGGACCCCACTGTACGCGCGTTCGTGGAATGGGGGGGGCACCCGCAACCGCGTGCATGTTTGATCACAGGCGTGCGTGGTGCTACATTCCTTCACACAGCCTTCACCCGGCGCCGTGCACATCGCTTACCGTCGTGCACGCACCTGAGGCCACGTAAACAGGGAATGGGGGGGGGTCCTGCGCGCGCGCGCTTGTCTTTTAAAAATGACAAAGCTTGCGCGTGTGTCAGCTTCAAACTCAGTGACGTGACGTCACAATGAGGTAAGCCCTCTGACGTCACCAAGAGGCCAGCCTCGGTTCTACAGAACCTGGTGGTTCTGATTCTGGTCTGGACTTCAGGAGGTGGGGCTGGTCCGGACCTGAGGGGTCCTGATCCAGAATGAGTCCCTCCTGTTCTCACCTGTGCCAGGTGAAGCCCCTCCCCCAGGTTTGATTGAAATGGACCTTTATTCCAGAACACAGAACGCTTCTGTGCAGAAACTGGACCGCCTCAGCCTTTCATGGAGGTAGATGTGGATCAGTCGCTGTGTTCGTCTGGAGGTTCTGTGGGTCTCAGACTTCTGGTGGTTCTTAGGGTCTCGGTCTACAGGAGGTTCTGAAGATCGGTCTACAGGAGGTTCTAAGGTTTGGTCTTAGAGGTTCTGAGGGTCTCAGACTTCTGGTGGTTCTTAGGGTCTCGGTCTACAGGAGGTTCTGAGGATTGGTCTTCTAGAGGTTCTGAGGGTCTCAGACTTCTGGTGGTTCTTAGGGGTCTCGGTCTACAGGAGGTTCTGAGGATCGGTCTTCTAGAGGTTCTGAGGATTGGTCTACAGGAGGTTCTGAGGATCGGTCTTAGAGGTTCTGAGGGTCTCGGCCTTCTGGAAGTTATGTCTGTCTTGGTGTTCAGGAGGTACTGAGGGTCTAGTTCTTCTGGAGGTTCTGTCTCTGATCTTTCTGGTCTCTCTGATATCTCTAGTCCTTCTGGTCTCCGTAGTCTCTCTGATCTCTCTGGTCTCTCTGATCTCTGTGATCTTTCTGGTCTATGTGGTCTTTCTGATCTCTCTGGTCTCTGTGATCTTTCTGGTCTATGTGGTCTTTCTGATCTCTCTGGTCTCTGTGATCTTTCTGGTCTATGTGGTCTTTCTGATCTCTCTGGTCTCTCTAGTCTCTCTGGTCTCTCTAGTCTCTGTGGTCTCTCTGATCTCTCTGGTCTCTCTGACCTCTCTGGTCTCTGATTTCTCTGATCTCTTTGATCTTTCTGATCTCTCTGATTCTTAGTCTCGGGCTGATCTCTTTGATCTGTCTGAGTCTCTCCACTGAGCATGCTCAGAGGTAATGAGCACCCTGAAGGCTGCAGGTAAGCATCAGGGTGGAGGGGTGGAGTCCGAGGCAGACGTTCCTATTGGTCAGTGGTTGTTAGAGATATACATCGTCTTGTTCAGGAGGATCTAATGTCCTGATGTTTCCTCTGCAGCCATCAAACCCAGACCACATGCTGGGACCATCCCAGGATGGCGGAGCTGTACCAGTCTTTGGGTGAGTCTGACTCCGCCCCCCTGCATGATTGTGTTAAACAGACCCTGAAAGAAATGAGGATTTCTGGGTCATTTTTCATAGAATATGAACGATTTCACTAAAACTTTGTTAGTAGTTTGTGGTTTGGTGAAGATTTTTACTCTCAGAAATTCTGTTTCCTGGTTTTACATCATAAAACAACAGAAACTTTCCAGCTGCTAGGGCTGATGATCGTTTCATATCATGTTTATTACATGTCTGTTTACTGATGGATGAACATTGAAAGTATTTGTATTAAATCAGCAACATTTATACCTTTATTCAGATAAGGAGAAAAATGAGAAAAAGTTTCAGATAGAAAGAAAAGCTGTTATAAACCTTTTTTTGTCAATCTTAAGTTCAACAGAAACATCATAAAAGAATTCAAATCACTGCTGTTTTAGATCATTTAACAGAAAAACCTGAAAATTCTCTCCATCATTTTTTTAATCCTCAAAGTTCTTCAACATTTTCTGTTCTAAGCTTTACATATATTTTATTTCCTCAGCTGATTCACATGGATTACATCCTCCTTTCAGCTGCGTTTCTTCAGAATAAGATGGAGTTTAGTTCATTGCATCAACTGTTGAAGAGTTTCCAGAACCAAAAGAATGTTAAGGCTAATTATTTTTTCAGAAGTTGGTCTACATTAGGTACAGACTACATCAGGTATAGTCTACATCAGGTATAATCTACATCAGGCATACTCTACATCAGGTATACTCTACATCAGGTATAATCTACATCAGGCATACTCTACATCAGGTATACTCTACATCAGGTATAATCTACATCAGGCATACTCTACATCAGGTATACTCTACATCAGGTGTAATCTACATCAGGTATAGTCTACATCAGGCATAGTCTACATCAGGCATAGTCTACACCAGGTATACTCTACATCAGGCATACTCTACACCAGGTATACTCTACATCAGGTATACTCTACACCAGGTATACTCTACATCAGGTATACTCTACATCAGGCATACTCTACACCAGGTATACTCTACATCAGGTGTAATCTACACCAGGTATACTCTACATCAGGTATAGTCTACATCAGGTATAGTCTACATCAGGTGTAATCTATATCAGGTATACTCTACATCAGGTATACTCTACATCAGGTGTAATCTATATCAGGTATACTCTACATCAGGTATACTCTACATCAGGTGTAATCTATATCAGGTATACTCTACATCAGGTATAGTCTATATCAGGTATACTCTACATCAGGTATAGTCTACATCAGATATACTCTACACCAGGCATACTCTACATCAGGTATAGTCTACATCAGGTATAGTCTACATCAGGCACAGTCTACATCAGGTATAGTCTACATCATGCATAGTCTACATCAGGTATACTCTACATCAGGTATAGTCTACATCAGGTATAGTCTACATCAGGTATACTCTACATCAGGTATAGTCTACATCATGCATAGTCTACATCAGGTATACTCTACACCAGGCATACTCTACATCAGGTATAGTCTACATCAGGTATACTCTACACCAGGCATACTCTACATCAGGTATAGTCTACATCAGGTATAGTCTACATCAGGCATACTCTACATCAGGTATAGTCTACATCAGGTATAGTCTACATCAGGTATAGTCTACATCAGGCATACTCTACATCAGGTATAGTCTACATCAGGTATAGTCTACATCAGGTATACTCTACATCAGGTATAGTCTACATCAGGTATAGTCTACATCAGGCATACTCTACATCAGGTATAGTCTACATCAGGTATAGTCTACATCAGGTATAGTCTACATCAGGCATACTCTACATCAGGTATAGTCTACATCAGGTATAGTCTACATCAGGTATACTCTACATCAGGTATAGTCTATATCAGGTATACTCTACATCAGGTATAGTCTACATCATACATAGTCTATATCAGGTATACTCTACATCAGGTATAGTCTACATCAGGTATACTCTACATCAGGTATAGTCTATATCAGGTATACTCTACATCAGGTATAGTCTACATCAGGTATACTCTACATCAGGCATAGTCTACATCAGGCATAGTCTACACCAGGTATACTCTACACCAGGTATACTCTACATCAGGCATACTCTACATCAGGTATACTCTACACCAGGTATACTCTACATCAGGTATACTCTACATCAGGTTAAACACTCTAAATCAGGATACTCTACATCAGGTACTCAATACTCTACATCAGGTATATCCATAACACTCTAAACAATAATCTACATCAGGTATACTTACATCTATACAACTCAATCAGGTGTAATCTACAAATAACCCGGTATACTTACTACCTAATCAGGTAATAGTAACATCAGGTATAGTCTACATCAGGTATACTCTACATCAGGTATAGTCTACATCAGGTATACTCTACATCAGGTATAGTCTATCACATCAGGTATACTCACAGATCAGGTATAGTCTACATCAGGTATACTCTACATCAGGCATACATCTACATCAGGTATAGTCTACATCAGGTATAGTCTACTACATCTCTAGGTATAGTCTACAATAGTGTATATGTCTACATCAGGTATAGTCTACATACTCATCACATAGGATCTCTAACAGACATCAGGTATAGTCTACAATATAATAATTATTTATATCTACATAGATACTCTAACAATCAGGTATACTCTCTCATAAAAAATAATACTCCTACATCAGGTATAGTCTACTAGGTATCCAGGTATAGTCCTACATCAGGTATACTCTACATCAGGTATAGTCTACATCAGGTACCTACATCAGGCATACTCTACATATCAGGTATAGTCTACATCAGGTATACTCTCTAATACATCAGGTATACTCTACATCAGGTATAGTCTACATCAGGTATCTACATCAGGTATAGTCTAAATCATCATCAGCATAAGTCTACATCAGGTATACTCTACACAGGCATACTCTACATCAGGTAAATCCTACATCAGCATAGTCTACATCAGGTATACTCTACATCAGGTATAAGTCTACATCAGGTATACTCTACATCAGGTATAACATTTATATCAGGTATACTCTAAGCACATCAGGTTATAGTCTTATCAGGTATACTCTACATCAGGTATAGTCTACATCAGGTATACTTCTACACCAGGCATAACTCTACATCAGGTATAGTCTACATCAGGTATAGTCTACATCAGGTATCTACATCTATCTACATCAGGCTAATAATACACACTCTAACATCAGGTATACTCTTAATACATCAGGTATAGTCTACATCAGGCTATAGGTCTAACATCAGGTATATCTACATCAGGTATACTCTACATCAGGTTACTCCTACATCAGGTATAGTCTACATCAGGTATACACTCAAGGTATAGTCTACACATCAGGTATAATCTAACAAATCAGGTATACTCTACATCAGCATACTCTACATCAGGTATAGTCTACATCAGGTATAGTCTACATCAGGCATAGTCTACATCAGGTATATCTACATCAGGTATACTCTACATCAGGCATAGTCTACATCAGGTATAGTCTACATCAGCATACTCTTACATCAGGTATACTCTACATCAGGTATAGTCCCACTCACATCAGGTATAGTCTACATCAGGTATAGTCTACATCAGGCATACTCTACATCAGGTATAGTCTACATCAGGTATAGTCTACATAGATATACCTCTACATCAGGTATAGTCTAACATCATAGCATAGTCTACATCATACATAGTCTACATCAGGTATACCACACAATCAGTTATAGGTCCTTATCATCAGGTATCTCCTATACAATCAGGTATACTTCTACATCAGGTATACTCTAACATCAGGTATACTCTACATCAGGTATAGTCTTACATCAGGTATAACTCTACATCAGTGCATAGTCTACATCAAGGTTTACTCTACACCAGGCATACTCTACATCAGGGTCTATAAGTCTACATCAGGTATACTTAGTCCTACATCAGGTTATACTCTACATCACAGGTATAGTCTACATCAATAGGTATAGATAGTCTACAATCAGGTATAGTCTACATCAGGTATAACTCTACATTTCAGGTATAGTCTACATCAGGTATACACCATCAGGTATACGCCATCAGGTATATCTACATCAGGTATACTCTACCAGGTATACTCTACATCAGGTATAAAATCAGGTATAAGTCTACATCAGGTATAGTCTACATATCAGGCAATACTCTACATCAGGTATACTCTACATCAGGTATAACTCTACATCAGTGTATCTACTCTACAGTCTACAGGTATAATCTACATCAGGTATAAACATCAGGTATAGTCTAGTATACTCTACATCAGGTGTAATCTATATCAGGTATACTCTACATCAGGTATAGTCTACATCAGGTATACTCTACATCAGGTATAGTCTACATCAGGTATACTCTACACCAGGCATACTCTACATCAGGTATAGTCTACATCAGGTATAGTCTACATCAGGCACAGTCTACATCAGGTATAGTCTACATCAGGTATAGTCTACATCATGCATAGTCTACATCAGGTATAGTCTACATCAGGCATACTCTACATCAGGCATACTCTACATCAGGTATAGTCTACATCAGGTATAGTCTACATCAGGTATAGTCTACATCAGGCATACTCTACATCAGGTATAGTCTACATCAGGTATACTCTACATCAGGTATACTCTACATCAGGTATAGTCTACATCAGGTATACTCTACATCAGGTATAGTCTACATCATGCATAGTCTACATCAGGTATACTCTACACAAGGCATACTCTACATCAGGTATAGTCTACATCATACATAGTCTATATCAGGTATACTCTACATCAGGTATAGTCTACATCAGGTATACTCTACATCAGGTGTAATTTATATCAGGTATACTCTACATCAGGTATAGTCTTTATCAGGTATACTCTACATCAGGTATAGTCTACATCAGGTATACTCTACACCAGGCATACTCTACATCAGGTATAGTCTACATCAGGTATTGTCTACATCAGGCATACTCTACATCAGGTATACTCTACATCAGGTATACTCTACATCAGGTATAGTCTACATCAGCTATAGTCTACATCAGGTATAATCTACATCAGGTATACTCTACATCAGGTATACTCTACATCAGGTATAGTCTACATCAGCTATAGTCTACATCAGGTATAATCTACATCAGGTATACTCTACATCAGGCATACTCTACATCAGGTATAGTCTACATCAGGTATAGTCTACATCAGGCACAGTCTACATCAGGTATAGTCTACATCAGGTATAGTCTACATCATGCATAGTCTACATCAGGTATAGTCTACATCAGGCATACTCTACATCAGGCATACTCTACATCAGGTATAGTCTACATCAGGTATAGTCTACATCAGGTATAGTCTACATCAGGCATACTCTACATCAGGTATAGTCTACATCAGGTATAGTCTACATCAGGTATACTCTACATCAGGTATAGTCTACATCATGCATAGTCTACATCATACATAGTCTATATCAGGTATACTCTACATCAGGTATAGTCTACATCAGGTATACTCTACATCAGGTATACTCTACATCAGGTATACTCTACATCAGGTATACTCTACATCAGGTATAGTCTACATCAGGTATACTCTACATCAGGCATAGTCTACATCAGGTATACTCTACACCAGGCATACTCTACATCAGGCATAGTCTACATCAGGTATAGTCTACATCAGGCATACTCTACATCAGGTATAGTCTACATCAGGTATAGTCTACATCAGGTATAGTCTACATCAGGTATACTCTACATCAGGTATAGTCTACATCAGGTATAGTCTACATCAGGTATACTCTACATCAGGTATAGTCTACATCAGGTATAGTCTACATCAGGCATACTCTACATCAGGTATAGTCTACATCAGGTATACTCTACATCAGGTATACTCTACATCAGGTATACTCTACATCAGGTATAGTCTACATCATGCATAGTCTACATCAGGTATACTCTACACCAGGCATACTCTGCATCAGGTATAGTCTACATCATACATAGTCTATATCAGGTATACTCTACATCAGGTATAGTCTACATCAGGTATACTCTACATCAGGTATAGTCTACATCAGGTATACTCTACATCAGGTATAGTCTACATCAGGTATACTCTACATCAGGTATAGTCTATATCAGGTATACTCTACATCAGGTATAGTCTACATCAGGTATACTCTACACCAGGCATACTCTACATCAGGTATAGTCTACATCAGGTATAGTCTACATCAGGTATAGTCTACATCAGGCATACTCTACATCAGGTATAGTCTACATCAGGTATAGTCTACATCAGGTATAGTCTACATCAGGTATAGTCTACATCAGGCATACTCTACATCAGGTATAGTCTACATCAGGTATAGTCTACATCAGGTATAGTCTACATCAGGTATACTCTACATCAGGTATAGTCTACATCATGCATAGTCTACATCAGGTATACTCTACACCAGGCATATTCTGCATCAGGTATAGTCTACATCAGGTATACTCTACATCAGGTATAGTCTACATCAGTTATACTCTACATCAGGTATAGTCTACATCAGGTATACTCTACATCAGGTATACTCTACATCAGGTATAGTCTACATCAGGTATACTCTACATCAGGTATAGTCTACATCAGGTATACTCTACATCAGGTATAGTCTACATCAGGTATACTCTACATCAGGTATAGTCTACATCAGGTATACTCTACATCAGGTATAGTCTACATCAGGTATACTCTACATCAGGTATAGTCTACATCAGGTATACTCTACATCAGGTATAGTCTACATCAGGTATACTCTACATCAGGTATACTCTACATCAGGTATAGTCTACATCAGGTATAGTCTACATCAGGTATACTCTACATCAGGTATACTCTACATCAGGTATACTCTACATCAGGTGTAATCTACATCAGATAGAGTCTACATCAGGTATAATCTACATCAGGTATAATCTACATCAGGTATAGTCTACATCAGGTATAGTCTACATCAGGTGTAATCTACATCAGATAGAGTCTATAGCCTGAAACAGGAAGTGGGTTCCAATAAGTCTAACAGCGTTTCCTGTTTCTTCTCCAGCCGACCTGAACAATGTTCGATTCTCGGCGTACCGCACAGCCATGAAGCTGCGGCGTCTGCAGAAAGCTCTTTGCTGTAAGTTCTCCTGTATGTGGTGTCCTGTCTGCAGCACGCGTGTTCACGGCAGGTGTCAGAGAGCGTGCACGGGTCTGTATTAACCCCTCTGTGCGTGCAGTGGACCTGCTCAGCATGCAGGCGGCGTGCGAGCTGTTCGAGCAGCAGGCGCTGAAGCAGAACGAGCAGCTGCTGGACGTCCCCCAGCTGGTGTCCTGTCTGAGCAGCCTGTACCAGCGGCTGGAGCAAAGCCACGCCCACCTGGTCAACGTGCCGCTGTGCGTGGACATGTGCCTGAACTGGCTGCTGAACGTCTACGACACGTACGTGCGCTCTGACTCTGATCTGTGGGGTGAACGGCGGTGACCCTGACCCCGGTTTGTCTGTTGCAGCGGGCGCTCCGGAAAGATCCGGACTCTGTCCTTCAAAACTGGAATCATCTCTCTGTGCAAAGCTCACCTGGAGGACAAGTACCGATGTGAGTCTGCTGCTCACCTGAAGCCCGGTGCTCTGCGTCTGACTGACCCTCACCTGCCCCCCCCCCCCCCCTTCAGTCTTGTTCCGACAGGTCGCCAGCGCCACGGGGTTCTGCGACCAGCGGCGCCTCGGCCTCCTTCTCCACGACTCCATCCAGATTCCCCGCCAGCTCGGGGAGGTGGCGTCCTTCGGCGGCTCCAACATTGAACCGTCCGTGCGCAGCTGCTTCCAGTTTGTACGTGAACATGCCCCGCCCACTCACACGGAGGCTGGTTCTGTCCTCAGATGATGTTCGCTGAAACTCTCCCTCCTCCTGTAGGCCAACAACAAGCCGGAGCTGGACGCCGCCATGTTTCTGGACTGGATGCGCCTGGAGCCTCAGTCCATGGTGTGGCTGCCCGTCCTCCACCGCGTGGCTGCCGCCGAAACAGCCAAGCATCAGGCCAAGTGCAACATCTGCAAGGAATGTCCCATCATCGGTTTCAGGTGAGGCCCTGAGTCTGAAACCTGTAGTGAGCAGACTGCTGCGCCAGGGGCGGCGCTCTAGAGTCTGAAACCTGCAGTGAGCAGACTGCTGCGCCAGGGGTGGTGTTCTAGAGTCTGAAACTGCAGTAAACAGGATGCCGTGCCATTCTAGAGTCTGAAACCTTACGCGAGTAGGACGCCTCGTTGTAGAATCTGAGACTTGATGGATGCCGCACCGGGGACAGCGTTTCTGTGGGAAACTGTCCTGTGAGGAGTTGAAGCTCCACCAGCAGGAAAACACAGACATAAATCCTCTCTCTCTCTCTCTCTCTCTCTCTTTTGGGGCCCCCCCCCCTGTTTTCTTTGTGGGGTCCAGCTCCTAATTTTCCCCTCTGTCTTGCCCCCCCACAGGTACCGCAGCCTGAAGCACTTCAACTACGACATTTGCCAAAGCTGCTTCTTCTCCGGCCGCGTCGCCAAGGGCCACAAGATGCAGTATCCCATGGTGGAGTACTGCACCCCGGTAAGAAGCTCCGCCTTTTCATGAATGTAGAGCAGGTTTCCATGGTGATCTGAGACCTGGAGGAAAGATCTGATCAGACGAGCAGACTTTTGTCTTTTCACGATGACTCTCTTTAACCTTTAACAGCAGGAAATGCAAATATTTGAAGATTTAAAGAACCGCTGCTCTGATCTGCATCAGAAAGAGTCCGTTAAAACATCTCTTTATGGCACCAGTTCAGAACCGACGAGCCTTTCTGAGCCGATACCTTCCAGACTTTGGAGCTGCCTCTCTGCTTGCTGGTCAGCAGTAGTTTTCAGGTTTCTGCATCTGTTGTCTCCAGACCACATCAGGAGAAGACGTCAGGGATTTCGCCAAGGTGCTGAAGAACAAGTTCAGGACCAAACGCTACTTTGCCAAACACCCGCGCATGGGTTACCTGCCGGTGCAGACCATTCTGGAGGGAGACAACATGGAGACGTGAGGCTCTCACAATGACCTGACTCTACAATACCCACAATGCTTTGTGGGTCACCACAGGGTCCGTCACCACAAGAGACCATAACACACGTGCAAAACGTTCTCTGTCCTACAGGCCCATCACTCTCATCAACTTCTGGCCTGTAGACCATCCGTGAGTACACACGTGCACACACCTGTTTTGTTGATGATGTCCATGCACGTGCACTGATACAGCACCTCTGTGCCCCCCCCCAGGCCTGGCTCCTCCCCCCAGCTTCCCCACGATGACACCCACACTCGGATAGAACACTATGCCAGCAGGTAACTCCGCCTCCGGTGGCGCTTTGACCACTCAGCTGAGGGAACATCATACCTCGCCAGGGGGCGCTGTGACCACATAACTGCAGGGTCACAATGCCCCGCCAGGGGGCGCTGTGACCACATGACTGCAGGGTCTCTATGCCTCGCCAGGGGGCGCTGTGATCACACGACTGCAGGGTCACAATGCTTTGCCAGGGGGCGGTGTGACCACATGGCTGTGGGGTCTCTATGCTTCACCAGGGGGCGCTGTGATCACACGACTGTGGGGTCTCTATGCCCTGCCAGGGGGCGCTGTGACCACATGGCTGTGGGGTCTCTATGCTTCGCCAGGGGGCACTGTGACCACATGACTGCAGGGTCTCTATGCTTTGCCAGGGGGCGCTGTGACCACACGGCTGTGGGGTCTCTATGCTTCGCCAGGGGGCGCTGTGATCACATGACTGCAGGGTCTCTATGCTTTGCCAGGGGGCGCTGTGACCACACGGCTGTGGGGTCTCTATGCTTCGCCAGGGGGCGCTGTGACCATACAGCTGAGAGGTCACCATGCCCCACCAGCTGTAACTTAGTGTCCCCGTGGAGCTCTGTCTCATCTCCTTGAGAAGACCTCTGTCTGTCACCTCCACACCCCTCAGGAAATTAAACCTTTGGTTCCCCCCACGTTGGGGGCGTCCAGACGTTCAGAGACCCCAGCCGGCCCCCCAGACTTGGGGAGGTTCTGCTTTGCACTAACTTCTGTGTTTCCCCTTCACAGGTTGGCAGAAATGGAGAACCGTAACGGCTCTTATCTGAATGACAGTGTCTCACCCAATGAGAGCATGTGAGCCACGCCCTCCTCACTCACTGATTGGCTGACTGCGTGTCCTCTTTGTTCTCATTGATTGCTTGTAATTCCTCCATTCTTCTTCTTGAGATCAGCCCTCTGACCGCCTCATCCTCTCATGTTCTCCTGAACACTGCAGATGTTTCCGACCTTCACGGTCAGACGTTTGTTCTTCTCAGTCACCAAAGAGCCTCTTCTTTTCAGACTGGACTCACCTGTTTGATAGATAACCTTTTATCTAAGCTGATCAGATCAGAGCAGCTTCTGAGAACCAACTGGTCCTTCCAGAGCTTTGACGGTCCTTCATAGAAGGAAGAAGAACTGATGTTGTAGTTGAAGATCCTTGGCTTCATGAAGGTTATTGTCTTGATGTGGGCCGACCATGGAGAACACATGGTCAGCCTTCTGCAGTTGCACAGGTGTTGGTCTGAACGGGGCTGTCCAGGTGTGACACAGGTACAGGTACAGGTGTAGTTCTTGTTTTAAGGTGTGACGTAAGTGAGGTCTAAATGTTACAAAAGTGTAACTCAGGGGTTACCTAAGGTTTACACGGATTATATCCAGACAGGTATAGACAGGTGTTATCCTTGTATGACACAGGTGTAGTTCTAGGTGTGATAGATATGAACGTGACAGGTATAATCCAGGTCTAATCTGGACGTGACAGGTGTAATCCAGGTCTAATCTGGATGTGACGGGTATAATCCAGGTCTAATCTTAATGTGACAGGTATAATCCAGGTCTAGTCTGGATGTGACGGGTATAATCCAGGTCTAATCTTAATGTGACAGGTATAATCCAGGTCTAATCTGGATGTGACGGGTATAATCCAGGTCTAATCTTAATGTGACAGGTATAATCCAGGTCTAATCTGGATGTGACGGGTATAATCCAGGTCTAATCTTAATGTGAAGGTATAATCCAGGTCTAATCTGGATGTGACGGGTATAATCAGGTCTAATCTTGATGTGACAGGTATAATCCAGGTCTAATCTGGATGTGACGGGTATAATCCAGGTCTAATCTTAATGTGACAGGTATAATCCAGGTCTAATCTGGATGTGACAGGTGTAATCCAGGTATAATCTTAATGTGACAGGTATAATCCAGGTCTAATCTGGATGTGACAGGTATAATCCAGGTCTAATCTGGACGTGACAGGTATAATCCAGGTCTAATCTGGATGTGACAGGTGTAATCCAGGTCTAATCTGGATGTGACAGGTATAATCCAGGTCTAATCTTAATATAACAGGTGTAATCCAGGTCTAATCTGGTTGTGACAGGTCTAATCCAGGTCTAATCTGGATGTGACGGGTATAATCCAGGTCTAATCTTAACGTGACAGGTATAATCCAGGTCTAATCTGGATGTGACAGGTATAATCCATGTCTAATCTGGACGTGACAGGTATAATCCAGGTCTAATCTGGATGTGACAGGTGTAATCCAGGTCTAATCTGGATGTGACAGGTCTAATCCAGGTCTAATCTTAATATAACAGGTGTAATCCAGGTCTAATCTGGTTGTGACAGGTCTAATCCAGGTCTAATCTGGATGTGACAGGTATAATCCAGGTCTAATCTGGATGTGACAGGTCTAATCCAGGTATAATCTTAATATAACAGGTATAATCCAGGTCTAATCTGGCTGTGACAGGTATAATCCAGGTCTAATCTGGACATGACAGGTGTAATCCTGGTATAATCTGGACGTGACAGGTGTAATCCAGGTCTAATCTGGACGTGACAGGTATAATCCAGGTCTAATCTGGATGTGACAGGTATAATCCAGGTCTAATCTGGACATGACAGGTGTAATCCAGGTCTAATCTGAATGTGACAGGTGTAATCCAGGTCTAATCTGGACGTGACAGGTATAATCCAGGTCTAATCTGGACGTGACAGGTATAATCCAGGTCTAATCTGGACGTGACAGGTGTAATCCAGGTCTAATCTGAATGTGACAGGTGTAATCCAGGTATAATCTGGACATGACAGGTGTAATCCAGGTCTAATCTGGATGTGACAGGTATAATCCAGGTCTAATCTGGACATGACAGGTGTAATCCAGGTCTAATCTGGTTGTGACAGGTATAATCCAGGTCTAATCTGGACATGACAGGTGTAATCCTGGTATAATCTGGACGTGACAGGTGTAATCCAGGTATAATCTGGACATGACAGGTATAATCCAGGTCTAATCTGGACGTGACAGGTATAATCCAGGTCTAATCTGGATGTGACAGGTATAATCCAGGTCTAATCTGGACATGACAGGTGTAATCCAGGTCTAATCTGAATGTGACAGGTGTAATCCAGGTCTAATCTGGACGTGACAGGTATAATCCAGGTCTAATCTGGACGTGACAGGTATAATCCAGGTCTAATCTGGACGTGACAGGTGTAATCCAGGTCTAATCTGAATGTGACAGGTGTAATCCAGGTATAATCTGAATGTGACAGGTGTAATCCAGGTATTATCTGGACGTGACAGGTATAATCCAGGTATAATCCAGGTCTAATCTTGCTGTATCAGATCTAATCCATCTTAAAAGTCTTCAGCCTCTCATTGTTCTGTTTTTTTTTAGCATCCTCTCATCGTTTCCTCCTCCCCGCTCCATCACCTGTCGTTCTTCCGTTGACGTTTCCTTTCGCCGTCGCTGTGCATGTGACCACCTTCTGCTTGACGTGCACGCACACACACACACTGGTGTCTCCGCCTCTGCCGGTGGCGTGCTTGATGAGCGTGTGTTGTGTGTCTACAGCGATGACGAGCACATGTTGATCCAGCACTACTGCCAATCTCTGAACCAAGGCTCTCCTCTCAGTCAGCCCCGCAGCCCCGCCCAGATCCTCATCTCCATGGAAACTGAGGAGAAGGGAGAGCTGGAGAGGGTCCTGGTTGACCTGGAGCAGGAGAACAGGTGAGGTGGGACGGCAGGTGAGAGCGCAGGAGGTGGGCTGGCGGTCACGGTGGCCTTCTGCTCTTTGCAGGAAGCTGCAGGCGGAGTACGAGCGCCTGAAAAAGGCTCACGACAGGAAGGGGCTGTCCCCGCTGCCGTCCCCCCCCGAGATGCTCCCCATGTCGCCGCAGAGCACGCGGGACGCCGAGCTGATCGCCGAGGCCAAGCTGCTGCGGCAGCACAAGGGACGTCTGGAGGCGCGCATGCAGATCCTGGAGGACCACAACAAGCAGCTGGAGTCACAGCTGCACCGCCTCAGGCAGCTGCTGGAGCAGGTACGGTTCACACCTGAGGTGTGGTCGGGCACCCGAGGAGGTACGGTACACACCTGAGGAGGTGTGGTGAGACTCCTGAGGAGGTGTGGTCAGACACCTGAGGAGGTGTGGTAAGACACCTGAGGAGGTGTGGTCAGACTCCTGAGGAGGTGTGGTCAGACACCTGAGGAGGTGTGGTCAGACTCCTGAGAAGGTGTGGTCAGACACCTGAGGAGGTGTGGTCAGACACCTGAGGAGGTGTGGTCAGACACCTTAACAGGTGTGGTCAGACACCTGAGGAGGTGTGGTCAGGCACCTGAGGAGGTGTGGTCAGACACCTGAGCAGATACCCTCATTGACCTGAAGAGGTACACTTACCCACCTGAACAGGTGTACTCAGACATCTGAATAGGTATAGCCACTCACCTGGTGTTTAGAATTGTTTAGCCCCGCCCCTTACTGGTTGAAGTGCAGCGGTTGAATCCGTTCTGTAACAAACTTGTTCTAAAAGCGCTCTATGGATGAGTCAAAGTCATAATTATTAAATTTGTCATTTGAAAATTCATTTTGCATCTACAGTTTAATGTATAGAAAATATCCCTCATTTTTAAATGTTTTTGACATTTTTCTTCTGTGACGTTTTGTATAAAATCCTAAAGTAACTGCTAAAGACCTCTACCTGTCAGACTCTCATCAGGCGCCACTAGTCCCGCCTCCAGGAATAGCCTGAACTGACCTCACGAGCTGGGTTTGCTGTTGTCATGGCAACAACATCTCCAAGACAGCCGTATTAACAGACTTCAACCCCTCTGTGTGTTAGACGGACTCCAAGGTGAACGGCACGGCCCTGTCCTCGCCCTCCACCTCCTCCCAGCGCTCCGACTCCTCCCTCCCCGTCCTCCGCGTGGCGGCCAGCCAGACCAGCGACACCATGGGTGAGTGCTGCCATTACGATCAATCCAAGGACAGGAGGTTCGATCCCCGCTCGGGCAGGACACTGAACCCTCCAGTGTGGCTCCACTGGTGTGTGAATGTGTATGAATGTTCTGGTGATGGTCAAAGGGGCGGCGGCCACGCCCCTGTCAGCCTGTCCCAGGACAGCTGTGGGTACAGTAGCAGCTTCCCATCACTAAGTATGGATGAATGAATAAAAGATCAGATAAATCTATGATCTATGATCTGGTGATGCTTCACAGGTGACGATGATCTGTCCAGCCCTTCCCAGGATGCATCTGGTCTAGAGGAAGTGATGGAGCAGCTCAACAATACCTTTCCTCACAGCCAGGGTGCGCTGTCTCCACTTGTCTGTATCATTTTGTCCTCAGTGAGAGTTTAATTTAACTTTTGATGAAGGATCAGTTTAATCTTAAAGTCGAGTCATGAAAACATTTATCCTCTGACATCACCATCTACATGTTTTGGGTTAAAGGACTTCAGGTCCCAAGTGTGTAAAGGTCAAGTCGTAGCACCTGGACCTGCGCTCTTCTGTCCTGAAGCGTTTCATCCACCTGAGAAAGCATGAAACACCGTAGAAACAATCATAGAGTTAGAATAATTCTACAGAACTCTGAAATATTCTTATGCATTAATGATCATTCTATAACCAATCGTAGGTTTACAATAATTATGTAACTCTACAGAATTATAGAGTTGATGTTCTGGAACCGTAGAAACTGACCTGTAACTTTGATTCTGTTTTATTTATTTGTTTGTGTGTTTTACATCTATGACCAGAATCATAGAGGAGATCAGTGGATCTCATGGGATGTTTTCATGGGTAACCCTCGTGCTCTCTTCTGGGTCCAGATGACCCGACACTTTCATTGGCTGGGTCGTCTGCTTCCTGGCCCACGGGACATGGCCCTGATGGACCCACTGCTCCTTCGCCTGGGGTTTCTCCTCGGCTGGTGGGAGGCTGTGGGTTGCGGGGCTCTGGCTCCTTGGCCCAGGAACTAGACGACCAGCCGACAGGAGGTTGGTGTTGACAGCGTCCAGGGTTCTCTCATTTGACATTTAAGAAACGTGAGGGTTCCTATGTACTCATATTTTATCATTTGTTTTATTTGTCTGTTGGTGCACTTGTTCTTATACATGGGATTAGGGGTTGATTTTTATCTTTAACAAGAGGGTATTTTTATTGTGTTGTTTGTTTTATGTACAGCACTTTGAAATGTATTTGTTTATGTGAAAAGTGCTTTATAAATAAAATCAATTTGAATTTGAATTTGAATTCATGCGTGACCCCTCCCATGACAGAATTGGAGAGGATTTTATCTCTGCTACAGACACCAGTGAAGATAAAAAAAGTTCAGTGCGCTGTCGTGTGGGGTCCAGATGACCCGGACGACACAAGGGTTAAAAAATAGAGTTACGATATTTCTACTGAACTCAACCAAATGATTCCAAGAATTGTATAAACAATTGAAGAGTTACAATGATTGTCTGTAACGCTACAACCTGATTACGTTAATTGGATCAAAATTGCAGTAATTTTATAATTTTATTTTATAAATGATTGTAGAGTCACAATAATTCAAATAAATGATTGAAGAAAAATTCATTTCTTCACACCTCTAACACTTCTCTGATCTTCTCCCGGTTCTGCCTGCGGTTCTGCCTGCGGTTCTGCCTGCGGTTCTGCCTGCGGTTCTGCCTGCGGTTCTGCCTGCGGTTCTGCCTGTGGTTCTGCCTGCGGTTCTGCCTGCGGTTCTGCCTGCGGTTCTGTGGTCCAGGAGGGAGAAGAGGACATCACCTGTGAGCGGTCAGTACCTGTCCACCGTTGCAGTGTGGCCTCCTGACAGACAGGGGGCAGCGTCTCTTCAGAAACTCTAAGATCTGCTCTGTTCTCCGTCAGGTCCCAGCATCCCCATCATGGAGTCAGTGGTCGACGCCACACGGACCGCCCCCTTTTGAACTCTAACCCCGCCCCCTACATATAGCATGCTTTTTCTAGTCAAAACAACTGGATTGAAGAGTTTACAAACAGATTATAACATCTATTTTTGTGAATGATCGTTGTTGTAACTTAGACCTGAGTAGTTTCTTAACGCGTCCTGACGTCGTTCTCTGGTTTTTAAACTTCTATGCAACTG
Source organism: Oryzias javanicus (assembly GCA_003999625.1). Classification (NCBI taxonomy): domain Eukaryota; kingdom Metazoa; phylum Chordata; class Actinopteri; order Beloniformes; family Adrianichthyidae; genus Oryzias; species Oryzias javanicus. Next base: position 28,685 of record CM012438.1, on the reverse strand, counting down.
TAAAAAAACAAAAAAGAGCAGATCTGTGGATCTCTTTCTAACAAGAAGCAGCCCGAGCATTTCACACCTTTCTATCAAAACATGATTGTAATAATACCTTTTCTAAAAGGACGCCGTCTCTGACTGATGTGGGTGTGTGTGTGTGTGTGTGAGACTACTGCATAGCAAAGGTACCTGGGCTGGTAGAGCCACGCCCCTTTGTCTGAACCCGCTGTCGGAGCCAAACCGTACCAGAGAGGCGTGTTAGTCTGACGGACAGAAGGTGTTCCGGCCCGGACTGTTTGGCTCCTACACCGGCTATCCCTGATGTCGGTTTGCAGACCCGACCGACAGAACACGCTTGAAGAACATGTAGCCAAACCAACCTAAACAACCATCTAAATGATCCAACATCAGACCAGAACCATCTGACGGATCCAAGCTGAACACAAACGATACAAAACCAGATCTGAACAAGTAGACCCGACCCGAAGAGAGAAGAAAACCCCATCAAAAGTACAGACCTCTATGATTCATCCGACCCACCTGAACAAGAAGACTCCGCCCCCTGCAGGTGTTGGCTGTTTGACGCGAGTGTGAGTGAGGAAGTCGTCTTCATCAGCAGCAGCATGATCCGATGGTTTGAGCGTGAAACAACAAACGTCTGTTCTTCACGACATATCAGACTCCACCAAATGTATGCCTTACTACTGTATTACGAAATGCTTTACTATGTATCAATAAAGCACGCAGTTATGTCCACCTGCTGGCGCTGTCGTCTTTGTGTGCCATCTCCAGAACCGCTGGTGACTGACACCACCGGTACAAGGTTCTAGCAGCTCTGAATTTGCTACTTTTTGGTACATTTGAGTCACAGATGACATCACAGCACTGATATCAATCCATTGATCAACTCTAGATCCGTTTGATCCCTTCAGGATCACAGGATCTGACCCCAGCCTCTGATGGGTGAAGGTAGAGAAGTCCACCGCAACACAGACGCTCAGACTTTGGAAGAATCTAGAAAAGATCTTTCTTTTTGGACCGTTATGCCTCTTTTTTACTGAGCGGTCCGGACCGGTCCATTCTGGACGGTTTTGAAAGATCAGTGCTGGATCATCACAGCTCGCCCCGCGTGTAGACCCATGACATAGACTACAGTGGTTCTCCAGATTCAGTGTCTCTGGTCCCGAGAATGTAATGTTCTTTACACAGAGATTGAATCCCACCACATAAACCTTCTGTGACCTTCAATCTGACCCTTTGGACCAGGACCAGGACAAACTGGACTCTGTTTTCCTCCAGAACCAGGGGAAGGAGCTGCAGACCCTTTAAGGGAGACGAGGTGTGCACACAGACTCAGCAGATAATTGTTTCCATAGCAACAGGCTGCGGTTGCTAAGAGGGCACTGACAAGCTTGTGTGAATGCCTCTCCTTTGTTGCTCATCATCATCATCATCTTCTTCATCACAGATGACTCAGCAGAGACACAGATGGATTTCTTTTTTCATTTTGTCTTTTAAAACCTCTTTGCTCTTAAGAAAGTCTGATGATAAATATTTATCTCTGCTATTCTGTTGTCATCCAGAGTTCTTGATGTTTTCTCAGGTAATCGACCGTTTCTACTCTGGAATGAGATCTGGATCCTGTCCTGATCCTGATTCAGATCCTACTCTGGATCCTGTCCTGACCCTGATCCAGATCCTACTCTGGATCCTGTCCTGACCCTGATCCAGATCCTACTCTGGATCCTGTCCTGATCCTGATTCAGATCCTACTCTGGATCCTGTTCTGACCCTGCTCCGAATCATCTCTGGATCCTGTCCTGACCCTGATCCAGATCCTACTCTGGATCCTTTGTGATCCTGTCTGTCCTGCTCCAGATCCTACTCTGGATCCTGTACTGACCCTGATCCAGATCCTACTCTAGATCCTGTCCTGACCCTGATCCAGATCCTACTCTAGATCCTGTCCTGACCCTGATCCAGATCCTACTCTAGATCCTGTCCTGACCCTGATCCAGATCCTGCTCTGGATCCTGTCCTGACCCTGATCCAGATCCTACTCTGGATCCTGTTCTGACCCTGCTCCAGATCCTACTCTGGATCCTGTCCTGACCCTGATCCAGATCCTACTCTAGATCCTGTTCTGACCCTGCTCCAGATCCTACTCTGGATCCTGTCCTGACCCTGATCCAGATCCTACTCTGGATCCTGTTCTGACCCTGCTCCAGATCATACTCTGGATCCTGTCCTGACCCTGATCCAGATCCTACTCTGGATCCTGTCCTGACCCTGATCCAGATCCTACTCTGGATCCTGTTCTGACCCTGCTCCAGATCCTACTCTGGATCCTGTCCTGACCCTGATCCAGATCCTACTCTGGATCCTGTCCTGACCCTGCTCCAGATCCTACTCTGGATCCTGTCCTGATCCTGATTCAGATCCTACTCTGGATCCTGTCCTGACCCTGATCCAGATCATACTCTGGATCCTGTCCTGACCCTGATCCAGATCCTACTCTGGATCCTGTTCTGACCCTGATCCAGATCCTACTCTGGATCCTGTCCTGACCCTGATCCAGATCCTACTCTAGATCCTGTCCTGACCCTGATCCAGATCCTACTCTAGATCCTGTTCTGACCCTGCTCCAGATCCTACTCTGGATCCTGTCCTGATCCTGATTCAGATCCTACTCTGGATCCTGTCCTGATCCTGATCCAGATCCTACTCTGGATCCTGTTCTGACCCTGCTCCAGATCATACTCTGGATCCTGTCCTGACCCTGATCCAGATCCTACTCTGGATCCTGTTCTGACCCTGCTCCAGATCCTACTCTGGATCCTGTCCTGACCCTGATCCAGATCCTACTCTGGATCCTGTCCTGACCCTGCTCCAGATCCTACTCTGGATCCTGTCCTGATCCTGATTCAGATCCTACTCTGGATCCTGTTCTGACCCTGCTCCAGATCCTACTCTGGATCCTGTCCTGACCCTGATCCAGATCCTACTCTGGATCCTGTCCTGACCCTGCTCCAGATCCTACTCTGGAATGAGATCTGGATCCTGTCCTGACCCTGCTCCAGATCCTACTCTGGATCCTGTCCTGACCCTGATCCAGATCCTACTCTGGATCCTGTTCTGACCCTGATCCAGATCATACTCTGGATCCTGTCCTGACCCTGATCCAGATCCTGCTCTGAATTCTGGTTCAAGTCCTGCTCCAGGTCTTGTTCTAGTTCTACGGTTTACTTTTCAAACATCATACTTTTTCATGAAAGACATCATCAACTGCTCACCCAAAGATCTCTCGTAGACTTGATGATGTCAACTGCTGCTTCAACGTGGTCTTCATAGAGATCTAGTGTGGACTCTGTCGGAACAATCTGGTTTCTGGTTAGCAGCAGGTCTGGAACTGGAAAGGGATCCAGGAAGCTATGGGATCTAAGAGGAGTAGTAGACAAGAGGCGGGTCAGTGGGGGAGTTTGAAACTGGAGAAGCTCTGGAGAACCTCTGGAGAACCTCTGGAGCTTCAGCTCTTCCCACCCCATCCCTGGTGGGGGTACCAGACCTTCAGCTCTCCCTACCCCATCCCTGGTGGGGGTACCAGACCTTCAGCAGCACCGGCCATGGCCCTTGAGAGCTGGCTTCCCAGGCCCGGCTGTCGTCCTTTCACGCAGGAAGAGGGAGCCCTGAGGTCTCTGTCTAGACCGTGAGCCAGGGACACATCTGAGCCTGGGGGTCCATGTCTCTGTGGTGCTGGTTCCGGTCCATGTCCTCAGAAGCTGGGCCTCTCCAAAACCCCAACAGTAATATCCAACACAAGAGGCCTTCAGTTCTCATCTGTTTGCTCAGATTAGTAACAAAAAAACATGTACTACATCTACTCGTGATACTGTGAAGCAGAAGTGGTTCTGTTGGTCTAAAAACAACCTTCCTTCAGTGTGTGAGGCATGTGTGCAGTGTCCTGGCAGTCCTAAAATAGAACGGAGGGTATGTTCTCCTACACTCTCTGGGAAGAGGCTGTTGGGATTTCAAGAGTTCTGAGAGGTTCGGGTGAACGACCAAAAGGACGCCGTCAGACCGTCATCTGAAGGTTTGACCATATCAGTTTTAAACTGTCCTGGAGATAGAGGTCTAGGAGGGAGGGGTCCGGATCAGGAGGTCAAACATTCTGTCCAGATATAGTCCGGCTCACTTCTTCTAGTTGTCTGGGCTCTGGAACTCAGTCTCAGGGAGGGATTGAATCTCTGTGACTCTGGAGCTGCTCACAGTCACAGACTGGTTGGGGTGACTTTATGATCTTGGCTGCCGAGTGTTGGAGTTCACCCTAGTACTTGGTAAATGGACGCATACTTGGAGTATACAGCACTCTTTTACCTTCTTAGACGGCCCTTTACCGTCACTTTCACACAGTGATGGGGCAACCTGTGGAGGATGGTTGTTCCCATCAGAGGTCGACCGCTCTACCTCTGGGTCATGGCTGCCCCATAATGGAAGAAAGGGTCATATCCTGTACCTTCCTTCAGGTGAGAGGTCAGGTTTCTGCTCACGGGCCAAACAGCAGTTTGGAGTGGTCCTCTTTCTTGGAGTCTTTTGAAGGGGGACTAGAAACAGCTCAGAGGGGGGTGGGGGGTGGGGGTGGACGTGTTTAACTGAATGTGAGATACTGAGAAGAGCTTCCATCTGGTTTTGAGTTCATCATTCTGAGATCATTCTTTCCTCAGCGTTTCTTTATTTTCTTGCTGTCAGTTTACAGACACTGATGAGGTGGGTGGAGTTAACTCCACAGGTAAATGTGTCCACCCCTGATTACCGGTGTTCACCTTCAGGTCCCTGTTGACTCCGGTCCAAATAGGAAGTTTGGATGGATTTGTTTGTCTTAGTGTCATATCAAATGTATTTTCCAGCCTCAGAGCTTTTGGAATGAAACATTACCCTCCAGCTTCAGGTCCGAGCTGAAGCTCAACGTCACGATTTCATCAGAACGAGTCGCTGTCCTGAAACTGGAACCAGGATGGTCTGAAGGGTGGAGATAGACACCAGAGAAAGAAGAAAAAACGACATTTCTTTGATTAAAAACAGAGAAGTAGCAGTGATGGTCTGTCAGCAGAGGCAGCTGAATTTATGACTTTTTTCTCATTCATTATTGACTTTTTCTGTAAATTCAGGCATTTTTTTATTGTAATTTAATGAATTTTTTAAATAAATTAGTGACTTTTTTCCTGTAAAGAATGACTCTTTTCTTGGAGATTTAGGTGTTTTAAAATAGTAGATTTTAACTTTTGATTAATAAATGTATTAATTTGTTCTTGTAAATTCACGACTTTAAAGTAGTAATTATTATTATTACTAATACTCTGTTGTATATTTGTTTGTATTTTATCTAAATTTTACTGTATTTTGTTTTGGATTGTACATTAGAAAAGATCATGAATGTTCCTTCCTGAACTTTATTCAAATATTAACAATTATTCTAACGTGTTTTTACATTTTAAACTAAAGTTAACTCTGGTTTTGTTCCTGTCGGTTCCATCGATCCTACAGACATGAACCGGATCGATCCTGATCATCGACTTTTCCCTGAACGTGTTCGTCTGAAGTTCGTCTGAAGTTCGTCTGGACCGCAGAGGCACGCGCTCATCAGGCTGTTAAGCTGCAAAGAAGACTCTGACTTCGGCGCGCGGCGCCGTCCCGCGTGACCCGCTCAGCAGGCCACGCCCACTCGTCCTCCTCCTCGGTCCAGGGCTGCAGCGGAAGCCGCGGTCGTCCCCGCTCGCGGTTCGTGGGTCAGATTCGGCGTTTCCCGCGTGTTTTCGGGGATATCCGACCCCCTCCCTTCTCTTTGCTGCTCCCCGGAGCTCATGCTGCAGCAGCGGGGAGACTCCGGGCTGCGGCCGGGCTGTGGAGCCGCACATCCGGCCGGGAAGCTCAGGAAGGACCGGTGATGAGGATGAGGCCTCGCTGGGGATGAAGGCGTGAACGCGCGCGGACACGGTGAGGGGGGGGGGGGGGGGGGGGCTTTTGGACCGGGGGGGATGAGGGTTCATGGGATGCGCGGGGAGAACCAGAACCGAACCACCGGCATCAGTACCCCTCCCTGCCTCCACCCAGAACCTGGAGTTCTGGTTCTGGCGTTTGATTGCATGAGTTTCTTTGGTTCTGTTGGAAGTAGGAGCTGAGGGGTGTTTGGGTTCTGGATCAGTCCATCCGGACTGATGTGCTGGTCCTGCCTGTGTGGTCTATCTGAGAGGTCTGGACCGGAGGAACCAGAGTTTCATCCAGTTACACCAGAACACTCATCTGCTCATTAAAGTCCAATCGGTTCCTCGGGTCGGTTCCTTAATGGTGAGATTCTTCTGAGCCGTGCAGCTCGCCATGCCTGATCTGCAGCAGGTGTTGCATCTTCAGAGAGATGCTGCTGCAACACACCTGGAGACCATGGCTTCAGGTCTCCTGGTGTCATCAAGTCTCTCCTGATGTCATCAGGTCTCATGATGTTCTCCAGGTTTCAGGGTGAGGTCACATGAACAGGACCCATAATGGTATGCACCAATGGTTTCTTCTGGGATTTGGTCCACACCATTGACTGTATAAGATAATTGGACTGAGTGGCTCCACCCCCCTGAACAGAACCCATAATGGTATGCACCAATGGTTTCTTCTGGGATTTAATCCACACCATTGACTGTATAAGATAATTGGACTGAGTGGCTCCACCCCCCTGAACAGGACCCATAATGGTATGCACCAATGGTTTCTTCTGGGATTTAATCCACACCATTGACTGTATAAGATAATTGGACTGAGTGGCTCCACCCCCCTGAACAGAACCCATAATGGTATGCACCAATGGTTTCTTCTGGGATTTGATCCACACCATTGACTGTATAAGATAACTGGACTGAGTGGCTCCACCCCCTGGTGTATCCCTGCAGACCCCCTAGACTGTTACTCAGCCGTTCTATTGGTCAGAATAACTAATATACATTTACCTTCTTGATATATATTTTTTTCACATTTGTTCTTGAAGTTGAAGTTATAAACTGACCAATCAAATGTCTAAATTAAAAGTAGGCGGAGCCTGCTGGTCCCCACATCCAGCACTGAAAAGAGTCCACTTTAAAGCAAAAGGGTGTAGTGTCCGAACAAGACCACTCCTCAATGGAGAGAGTGGTTGCCATAGAAACGTGAACCAGACCGACTCGGACCAATCACTGCTCACTGACGACATCTGGCTCCAAGCTGAATCGATTTCATTTGGTTGAAGCCAGAAGTGAACTCGCTCTCTCCAGTCCTTTGATACAGTCAATGGTTCCCACTGACAAGATCAGAGCTGGATCATAGAAGGTTCGTGATGAACCAGAACCTTTCTAAACGGTTCTGCTGGATGGACTGTAGTCTGACAGACTGGGACAATAGTCCGTCAAAGGAATGTGAGACTGTGTGTGGGACAGGAAGCTGCTGCCTCTGACTCCACCCACCAATTGTTCTATTTCTGGACGGCCAGAGAGAAGGCCTTGAGTGGAGCCTTCAGGGAAAAAGGATCAAACAGAAACTTTGTAGAAACAGAACTGCATCATCTGCAAATGTGTGTAGGAACTGTCCGGTCTGAGGGGGAATCCTGCTTCTCCTTCCTTTAGGAAGTTTCCTGTCCGATCTATACCAGAGGGGGTGGGTGGGGGGTGGGGGGGTATGTGTGGGGGAGGGGGGGGGGGTTCTAAACTGGACGCAACCTCTAGACTATTTCTGTTTCTCCAGATCTTCTCTGGATCGATGGTTAGTTTAGGGTTAGAATCCTTGACCCGTGATGATGACATGTTCTCGTTCTTCTCCAGATCTTCTCTCTGGATCGATGGTTAGTTTAGGGTTAGAATCCTTGACCCGTGATGATGATATGTTCTCGTTCTTCTCTTCTCCAGATCTTCTCTATGGATCGATGGTTAGTTTAGGGTTAGAATCCTTGACCCGTGATGATGACATGTTCTCGTTCTTCTCCAGATCTTCTCTCTGGATCGATGGTTAGTTTAGGGTTAGAATCCTTGACCCGTGATGATGATATGTTCTCGTTCTTCTCTTCTCCAGATCTTCTCTCTGGATCTATAGTTAGTTTAGGGTTAGAATCCTTGACCCGTGATGATGACATGTTCTCGTTCTTCTCTTCTCCAGATCTTCTCTGGATCGATGGTTAGTTTAGGGTTAGAATCCTTGACCCGTGATGATGATATGTTCTCGTTCTTCTCTTCTCCAGATCTTCTCTCTGGATCTATAGTTAGTTTAGGGTTAGAATCCTTGACCCGTGATGATGACATGTTCTCGTTCTTCTCTTCTCCAGATCTTCTCTGGATCGATGGTTAGTTTAAGGTTAGAATCCTTGACCCGTGATGATGACATGTTCTCGTTCTTCTCCAGATCTTCTCTCTGGATCTATGGTTAGTTTAAGGTTAGAATCCTTGACCCATGATGATGACATGTTCTCGTTCTTCTCCAGATCTTCTCTCTGGATCTATGGTTAGTTTAGGGTTAGAATCCTTGACCCGTGATGATGACATGTTCTCGTTCTTCTCTTCTCCAGATCTTCTCTCTGGATCTATGGTTAGTTTAAGGTTAGAATCCTTGACCCGTGATGATGACATGTTCTCGTTCTTCTCCAGATCTTCTCTCTGGATCGATGGTTAGTTTAGGGTTAGAATCCTTGACCCGTGATGATGACATGTTCTCGTTCTTCTCTTCTCCAGATCTTCTCTCTGGATCTATGGTTAGTTTAAGGTTAGAATCCTTGACCGTGATGATGACATGTTCTCGTTCTTCTCCAGATCTTCTCTATGGATCGATGGTTAGTTTAGGGTTAGAATCCTTGACCCGTGATGATGACATGTTCTCGTTCTTCTCTTCTCCAGATCTTCTCTCTGGATCGATGGTTAGTTTAGGGTTAGAATCCTTGACCCGTGATGATGACATGTTCTCGTTTCTTCTTCTTCCTCCAGATCTTCTCTCTGGATCGATGGTTAGTTTAGGGTTAGAATCCTTGACCCGTGATGATGACATGTTCTCGTTCTTCTCCAGATCTTCTCTCTGGACCGATGGTGTAGAGGGTCACCTGTCCCCCTGTGACCTCCTGCAGACTCACCTGTTCCTGAATCAGGTTTGATGGGCAGACGGGTCCAGGGCAGCAGAGACTGCCGGTTGAAGATGCAGACGCTGCCTTGCTCGATGCCATGACTGCCGGCAGAGCTCGTCCATCCGTTGACTAGCTTCTCATCGTTCTTCAGAACTTCTCCATCTCTGCAGAGTTTCTTTTTGCCCCCCAACGTGAAGTTTGTTCTGCTCCGACATGGCAGCAGCTGCTACCGCTCCAGCTTCCTCCTCCACCCCCCCATTACCATCCTCTCACGCCGACCGGGACCCCCTCCTGTCGGAGCGCCGCGGCCTCCCCTCTCGCCCCTACACCATCGGCCCCGAAGGCCTCCACGACCCGTCTGAACGGGAGGCCTCACCCACTGCCTCCTCCATGGCGGCAGAGGGGATGGGGGCGGGGCTCCAGCGGGCCAACAGCGACACCGACCTGCTGACGTCGGAGAGCCGCTCGTCGCTGACGGCGTCCACGTACCAGTTCACCCTGGGCCACGGGCAGCTGGTCATCTCCTGGGACATCAAGGAGGAGGTGGACGCCACCGACTGGATCGGACTCTACCACATCGGTGAGTTCTTCTGCTGTGTGGCCACGCCCCCTTATGACCCTGAAGCCACGTCAGGACATTCGGACTAAATGCTAAGGAGGGGGGGTTGTAAGCCTGATTCATGTAGAGGTCACTGACCCACTTCCTGTTCTGCCCGACGTTCTCCACCCATGTTTGGAGAAGAACCCCATCCCAGTTATTGAGTGGAGAGAGTGGCAGACTGTATGGTCAGAGGGGGAAATGTAACGTAAAACCAGAGAATCGCTTTACCAGAACCTCCTACATCTCAGATGGAGGAGGTCCTAAACCTGAACTGACCCTGCTGATGTTTGACAGACGAGACCTGCGTGGCAAACATGTGGGACTCCAAGAACCGTGGCGTGAACGGAACCCAGACAGGAAACATCATCTGGAGGCTGGAGCCAGAGCCCTACTTTACAGAACGTGAGTCAGTGATCCACCTGTCAGTGATCCACCTGTCTGTGATCCACCTGTCTGTGATCTACCTGTCAGTGATCCACCTGTTTGTCAGTGATCCACCTGTCTGTGCTCCACCTGTCAGTGATCCACCTGTTCACTTTACCTGTCAGTGATCCACCTGTCAGTGATCCACCTGTCTGTGATCCACCTGTCTGTGATCTACCTGTCAGTGATCCACCTGTCTGTCAGTGATCCACCTGTCAGTGATCCACCTGTCAGTGATCCACCTGTTCACTTTACCTGTCAGTGATCCACCTGTCAGTGATCCACCTGTCAGTGATCCACCTGTCTGTCAGTGATCCACCTGTCTGTGATCTACCTGTCAGTGATCCACCTGTCTGTCAGTGATCCACCTGTCTGTGCTCCACCTGTCAGTGATCCACCTGTTCACTTTACCTGTCAGTGATCCACCTGTCAGTGATCCACCTGTCAGTGATCCACCTGTCTGTGATCCACCTGTCAGTGATCCACCTGTCAGTGATCCACCTGTCTGTGATCCACCTGTCAGTGATCCACCTGTCAGTGATCCACCTGTCTGTGATCCACCTGTCTGTGATCCACCTGTCAGTGATCCACCTGTCAGTGATCCACCTGTCAGTGATCCACCTGTCAGTGATCCACCTGTCTGTGATCCACCTGTCAGTGATCCACCTGTCAGTGATCCACCTGTCAGTGATCCACCTGTCTGTGATCCACCTGTCAGTGATCCACCTGTCAGTGATCCACCTGTCAGTGATCCACCTGTCTGTGATCCACCTGTCAGTGATCCACCTGTCAGTGATCCACCTGTCTGTGATCCACCTGTCTGTGATCCACCTGTCAGTGATCCACCTGTCAGTGATCCACCTGTCAGTGATCCACCTGTCAGTGATCCACCTGTCTGTGATCCACCTGTCTGTGATCCACCTGTTTGATCCACCTGTCTGTGATCCACCTGTCTGTGATCCACCTGTCAGTGATCCACCTGTCAGTGATCCACCTGTCTGTGATCCACCTGTCAGTGATCCACCTGTCAGTGATCCACCTGTCAGTGATCCACCTGTCAGTGATCCACCTGTCTGTGATCCACCTGTTTGATCCACCTGTCTATGATCCACCTGTCTGTGATCCACCTGTCAGTGATCCACCTGTCAGTGATCCACCTGTCTGTGATCCACCTGTTTGATCCACCTGTCTATGATCCACCTGTCTGTGATCTACCTGTCTGTGATCCACCTGTCAGTGATCCACCTGTCTGTGATCCACCTGTCTGTGATCCACCTGTCAGTGATCCACCTGTCTGTGATCCACCTGTCTGTGATCCACCTGTCAGTGATCCACCTGTCTGTGATCCACCTGTCTGTGATCCACCTGTCAGTCATCCACCTGTCTGTGATCCACCTGTCTGTGATCCACCTGTCTGTGATCCACCTGTCAGTGATCCACCTGTCTGTGATCCACCTGTTTGATCCACCTGTCTGTGATCCACCTGTCAGTGATCTACCTGTCTGTGATCTACCTGTCTGTGATCCACCTGTCTGTGATCCACCTGTCTGTGATCCACCTGTCTGTGATCCACCTGTCTGTGATCCACCTGTCTGTGATCTTCCTGTCAGTGATCCACCGTATCTGTGATCTGTTTGTGCTTCACAGCGGAAACCAAGATCTGCTTCAGGTACTACCACGGACAGAGCGGAGCACTACGAGCGTCTACGCCCTGCATCACCGTCAGCAATCCAGGAGGACTGGTACTTATACTGTCATGTGTGATGGTTTGTTTAGGAGAACCAACAGCATCAAGTTCCCTCAACACTTCTCATGCTTGGCTCTTCTCCAGGTGAGGAGTGAAGGTGGTCTGGAGGAGCCGTCGGGCGGTGACCTCTGTCAGAGGCTGGTGACCTTTACCATTTCAGGTAAGGAGAAGGTTGTGGAGTCTCTGAGGAAGGAGCAGAGGTTCTCCTGAAGCTCTCCGTTTCAGACGTCAGAGCCGTGGGACTGAAAAAGGGGATGTTCTTCAACCCCGACCCATACCTGAAGATGTCCATCCAGCCCGGCAGGAGGACCGGCCTCCCCAAGTTTACCCACCAGGGCCAGGAGAGACGCTCCTCCATCGTCCCAAACACCATCAACCCGGTGTGGCCTGGAGAGGTGAAGATGCTGAAATTAATAGCTAAAATGCTAAAGCTGATAGTTGAAAACGCTGAAGTGGACAGCTACTTAAAATATTAGCAAAATATCAAATTATTCAAAAAAACAGAAAAAACCCTAAATTAGCCAAAACAGGTAGCATGTAGCTGAACTATAAGCTAAACTCCAAAATATGCTAAAAAAATGGAGAAAAGACCAAAATTAGTCAACGCAGCTAGCATGTAGCTAAAATATTAGCTAAACTCTGAATTATCTTAAATAACTGAAATAAGCCTAAATTAGCTAAAACAGCTAGCATGTAGCTAAAATATTAGCTAAACTCTGAATTATCCTAAATAAATGAAATAAGCCTAAATTAGTTAAAACAGCTAGCATGTTGCTAAAATATTAGCTAAAACTTTAATTATCTTAAATAAACTGAAATAAGCTTAAAAATTAGCTAAAAAAGCTAAGCATGTAGCTAAAATATTAAAAAAAGTTAACTCTGCTGACTTCGCATCCGGGACACTGAGCGATCACATCATAGCTCTCTTAGCTCTCACTTAAGCTTTTTCAACTCCCTCACCCTAGGCTGAACGTGGGCTAACCTCGAAACAGTACCGGTCGTCCCCGTGCAGAGGCTGCTGGAAGGACAAACGTGCATGGAGTGTGTGTGTTTGTGCGTCTGTCAGGGATTGTCTCACTGAACCGTTGTCGTCCGTGCAGCGACCACGAGCTCGGCTTCGGCCTCAGCCGCCGCCTCCCCACCGACCACGTGAGCGGTCAGCTTCACTTCCGTGTCAGCATCACGTCTCCTGGTTCTGAGGGTGGGTCGTCACGAGCAGAACCTTCTTCAGAACTTCTACTGAACACCTTAGTTCATCGAAGACTGCCCCGCCCCTCTTCCCGCCCTGTGTTTTTGCAGAAGCAGCCGTGGATCTGGGAGGAGCCTCCTTGGGGGGCGGGGATCCTGAAACGCCGTCAGACGACGAAGACCTGCCCCGCCCTTCGTCGCCACGCTGCGTGTTCGAGCCGTCCGGCGCCGGCTGCCTGAACGGTTTCTGCGGTGACGGCGCAGTGTGGGGAGGGGCGGTGGGGGGCCACTGCCAGAGGCAGGTGTCCCTCAACGACTACCTGGACGCCATCGAAGCCCCTCTGAGCGTGGGGGGCCGAGCGGCGCCTTTGCCGAAGCTCCGCTCCAGTTTCCCCACCGACACCCGGCTCAGCGCCATGCTGCACATCGACTCGGACGAGGAGGAGGACGCGGCGGGTCGGCGGCAGGAGGCGGAGCCACGTCAGGAGGCGGAGCCTCAGCAGAGCGCAGAGGCAGGATCCGAGGAGCCGGGACCCGGCGCCGAGGCCGGTCTTTTAGGGCCGGGGGGGTCTGTCACAGCACTGTCTCAGGTCCAAACAGAACCAGGCCGTTGTGAGGCTGCAGGTCCTGAGGGACCTCCGACACCCCCCAGGGACCCCTGTCGCCCATCCAGGTGGGTCCCCGCTTACCCCGGACTCTGGGGTCCTGGGCCCGTGTCACCGACCTTCTCCTTCACAGGAGGTGGACGGTGGGAAAGAAACGGCACCAAAGGCAGAGGAGGAGGGGCGGAGTCATCTAGCAGCGAGGCCGCGGGCCGGCCGGAGCAGGCCCCACCCCCAGCAGCAGCGCCGGGGGCCGCTCGGAGACTGGTAAGAGGAGAGGGTTAAAGTCCTGCCGCATCTCCTACCGGACTGCGGACGTTTCCGGGCAGGGGCCGAGGGGGCGGAGCTCAGGAGAAGGGCGGAGCCGTGTGGAGGAGGCTGTCTGGGGGGTCGGATCAGAACCAGGACAAATCCAGAACCAGGAACGAGGAGACCAGGAGCAGGCCTGGGGAAGGAGAGGCAGGTGAGTCAGCCTTGATCTGGCACAGGGGCAGAGCGCTGGAGCCTTTGATCACAGGGTGACAGGTTTGATTCCCGCTCTGCCTGACCCGAACCCTTTGCTAGCTCGGTTAGCGCCTCAGATTAGTCCGTACTAACATTGAGGAAGTGTTCTTCTCTATATTCTATCTATTCAGGCGCGTTGGCTGCAGGCGGCGCCCACCAGTCCGTCCGTTCGCTCCCATCGGTCCGTCACGACATCAGCCGCTACCAGCGGGTGGACGAGGCACTGCCCCCCAGTGAGTCTGGCTGGTTACCCTTAGTTTGTATGACTGATCGTGAAGGTCGATGGGTGATGGTTCTAGACCGTCTCCTTCTAGACTGGGAGGCTCGGGTCGACAGCCACGGCCGCATCTTCTACGTCGACCACGTCAACAGAACCACCACGTGGCAGCGGCCCACGGCGCCCCCCGCCCCACAGACCTTTCAGAGGTCCAGCTCCACCCAGCAGATGGAGCAGCTGATCCGCAGGTGAGCCGGTTCTACCGGTTCCTCGCTGACCCGTGTTCATGAGTGATCCTAACACTGAGCTTCGCCGTCTTCAGGTACCAGAGCATCCACAGGACCATGAACAACCACTGCAGAGCCGAGGAGCAGCCGGCCGCGGAGCTGCAGGGGGACGACACGGATGCTCCGCCCCCTGTTTCAGGTCACACACCACACACACGAACACGGGTCGTCTGTCCGGTAATGTGTGTCCTTCACGTGTCGTCCTTCCTCCAGACCTGCGCAGGGACAGTGGTCAGTCCGGGTCCAGGTCTCCGGTTACCCTCCTCCAGTCCCCCAGCTGCAGGTTCCTCAGTAGTCCAGACTTTTTCACTGTGCTGCATTCAAACCCTGTAAGAATTGGTAGTTCTTTCTGGTATGTTCTTCTGGACAGTCTGATGGTTGTCCATGAGGAGGTGATCCCTGAAAACCAATCCGGCTGATGCTGGAACCTTCTCTCCTCAGAGTGCCTACCGCATGTTCTCCGCCAACACCTGTCTGAAGCACATGGTCAGCAAGGTTCGCGGGACACCCACCACTTTGAGCGGTACCAGCACAACCGGGACCTGGTGGCCTTCCTCAACATGTTTGCCAACAAGCAGCTGGAGCTGCCTCGAGGCTGGGAGATGAAGCACGACCACACGGGCAAGGTGGGTGCAGGCGCCGGCCAATCGGAGCGGAGCACGGTCTTCTGGACTGAGTAGGCTTCAGTTCTGAGACTTGGGGGCACTTTAAGATGAAGGGTATTCAGGTGGTGCAGTTGTTGAGCCACAGTCCTGCTGGGGCAGGATTACGACATTGAGTTCTGTGTCCAGTCTTTCTTTGTGGACCACAACTGCCGCGCCACCACCTTCATCGACCCCCGCCTGCCTCTCCAGAGCGCCCGGCCCCCCAGCCTGCTGGCTCACCACCAACACCTGACGCGGCAGCGCAGCCCACAGCGCCGGGGGGTCAGCCCCCGCAGAACGGGTAAGACCCTACCAACGGGGCGCCGCGCCTCACGCCGTCGGCGTAGATGCTCACCACCATTCCTCTGCAGTGGGGGGAGGACGCCCGTCATGCCGGCCCGGCGGTCCTGCCGAGACCGTCACGCACCTTGAGCTCAGCCCACCGGGGTCAAGGCCAGGAGGCGGTGCCAGCAGGTGAGTGCACACCTGGAGGAAAAACCTGCAGGGACCCCGACGGGTCATTGATTACCCCAGCAGGGCAAGTTTTTATGAACAAGCCCTTTAAATGACCCCTAAAGGTGTAACGATTTACAATATTTACCCCAGCAGGGGCAAGTTTTAATGAACAAGCCCTTTAAATGACCCCTAAAGGTGTAACGATTTACAATATTTACCCCAGCAGGGGCAAGTTTTTATGAACAAGCCCTTTAAATGACCCCTAAAGGGTGTAACGATTTACAATATTTACCCCAGCGGGTAAGATTTCCTGACTGATGCCCCCTTTAGCCACTAGAGGTGGACTGGACCTTGCTCGGTTGGTTCTTTAGTTGAACAGAACTGGACCCTCAGCAGATCTTGATTCTGTGCGGTTCTGAAGCTCCCTCAGCAGAACCGGATCAGCTCCAGAGTCCAGAACTTCTCCTGGTTCTTGTCTCCACAGCCTACAACGAGAAGATCGTGGCGTTCCTGCGACAGGGAAACATCTTTGAGATCCTGCAGGAGAGACAGCCGGACCTGTGTCGGAACCACGCGCTCAGGTAAGTGTTCTGCAGAACCAGAGGACCCGTCTCTGCACCGCGCCCGGATTAAAGAGGTTGAACTCCAACCACAGGGAAAAGGTCCAGCTGATCCGCTCCGACGGCGCTCCGGGCCTGAGCCGGCTGTCTGGAGACGCGGACCTGGTCATGCTGCTCAGGTGAGTTCTGCGGCGACATCACGGGGGGCCGTCCTCCAGGCCGGACTCTGACTCCGCCTCTCTGCAGCCTGTTCGACGACGACATCATGTCCTACGTGCCTCATCACGCCTTACTGCACCCCAGCCACTGTCAGTCCCCCTGGGGGTCGCCGGCCTCCTCCCCCAGAACTCCCCGGGTAGGGCAGATGACCCTGGAGAACCTCCAATGACAGGAACCTCCAGTGATGATGTCATCGTTCCCCCCACAGGCACTCAGAGGGCCAACGCCAGAGCCCCCGCCCCCTACAAAAGAGACTTCGAGGCCAAGCTACGCAACTTCTACCGGAAGCTGGAAACCAAAGGTTACGGGCAGGGTCCCGGGAAGCTGAAGTGAGTCTCCCCAGGGTGGGGCGGGTGGCTGTGGTGGAGTGTCCAGACCTCTCAGCGTCCTGTGTGCTCCTCAGACTCAGCATCAGGAGGGACCACCTGCTGGAGGACGCCTTCAACCAGATCATGTGCTACTCCAGGAAGGACCTGCAGCGCAGCAAGTTCTACGTCAGCTTCGTGGGGGAGGAGGGGTGAGTGTGGGGGGGGGGGGTTCGGGGGGGGGGGGGTCTGTGGGGGATGGGGTGGGGGGCAGGGGTGAGTCTCCAGGGGGGTCTTTGAGGGGTGGGGGGGAGTCTCTGAGGGGAGGGGGGTTTGAGGGGGGATGGGGTGGTGGGGGCAGGGGTGAGTCTTCATGGGGTCTTTGAGGGGGTGGTGGGGAGTCTCCCCTTTAATTACATCGTACGTTTTCAGGAATATCAGCAGGATTGGATCATTCAGATCTGTAAAGATCTAAGTGAGATCTGAAATCCTTAAATGGATCCTTTTCTGAAAAGAGTGAAAAGTTACTCCTGTGTTTGAAAACATTGTTCATTTTATCAGGTCCAAAGTGTGGCTCAAAGGCCTGAATCATTAGCATTTGATGTTCTCGTTGATGTTCTCTTGTCTTTGAGTTGTAATAAATGGGTTTTTGATGTATTCATCTGGGACGGTGCAGGTCGGCTTTAACTGAAACTTCTACATTTTTCCTTCTAACTGGAAATTTTGGGGAACTAGAAAAGTTACATAATTGCTCAAGACATTTGCTGAAAAAGCTAAAGCTATTTGCATATTGCTAAAGTTTCTAAAGTGCTTAACGTTGCAGAAAGTGCAAAAATATTTTGAAGAATTTTTTTGAAAAATTGAAATGTGTAAAAAATATATAAATTTCAAAGAAGTTGTATTTTTGATCAAATATTAGCCTTAACTCCAAATAAGACCAAAACATTTCCCAAATTAGCCAACAACATTAGCATGTTGAGGAAATATTACTTTTACTCCAATGTATGCCAAAAAACCTCAGTCGATGCCAAATTAGCCAAAAACCTGGTACATTCCTAAAATTAGTGCTTAATTCTGAATTAGCCCAAAAAACCAGAGTTGATATCAGATTTTCCATAAAAAAACGAGCTAAAACACAACCTGAACTTGAAGTTAGCTGAGGAAACTTCAGTGGGTGTTTAATCAGCTAAAAAAAGATAACATGTTGCTAAAATGTTAGCTTTCCTCCTATTTACATACGTAAAAAAAACCTCAGTAAATGTCAAATTTGCCAAAAAAGTTGGAACATTGCTGAAATAGAATCTAAACTTGAAATTAGCTGAAAAATAACCTTAGGAGATTCTTTAGCCCGAAAAGGTTAAGATGTTGCTAAAATGTTAGCTCAGCTCTGAATCTGACCAAAAAGGCTTAATTACCTAGCAGAGCTAGCACGTTGCTTAAATGATATCTTAATTCTAAATTAGACCAAAAACACCTCAGTAAGTGTTAAATTAGCCATGGAAGCTAGCACATTGCTTAATGTTAGCATAGCTCAGAATTAGACCACAACCCTCTGAAGGCTACATACCAGACTTGCCAACTAAAGCTAGCACATTGCTTTAATGTTAGCATAGCTCAGAATTAGACCACAACCCTCCGTAGGCTACATACCAGACTTGCTAACTAAAGCTAGTACATTGCTTTAATGTTAGCATAGCTCAGAATTAGACCACAACCCTCCGTAGGCTACATACCAGACTTGCCAACTAAAGCTAGCACATTGCTTTAATGTTAGCATAGCTCAGAATTAGAAACAAACCCTCCGTAGGCTACATACCAGACTTGCTAACTAAAGCTAGCACATTGCTTTAATGTTAGCATAGCTCAGAATTAGACCACAACCCTCTGAAGGCTACATACCAGACTTGCTAACTAAAGCTAGCACATTACTTTAATGTTAGCATAGCTCAGAATTAGACCACAACCCTCTGAAGGCTACATGCCAGACTTGCTAACTAAAGCTAGCACATTTCTGAAATTCAACCTAAACTTGAAATGAGCTGAAAGAAACCTAAGTAAATGTTTAAGTAGCCATGTAAGCTAACACGCTGCTAAAACACAGCTAGCATGTCGTCCTGTGTTGCAGGCTGGACTACAGCGGTCCTTCCAGAGAGTTCTTCTTCCTGGTTTCCAGGGAGCTCTTCAACCCTTATTATGGTCTGTTTGAGTACTCGGCCAACGACACCTACACGGTTCAGATCAGCCCCATGTCGCCTTCGTGGACAACCACCATGAATGGTAACACGCAGACGCACTCGGACCCACGCAGACCCGTCCTTACTGGTTCTTGTGGGCCGTCAGGTTCCGGTTCAGCGGCCGCATTCTGGGTCTGGCTCTCATCCATCAGTACCTGCTGGACGCCTTCTTCACCAGACCCTTCTACAAAGGTCTCCTGCGCATGTGAGTGGCGTGTGGCGTCCTGCGGCTCCCGCCGTCTCAGTGAACGTCTGCCTGGAAACAGGAAGTAAGGCGTGTCCCTCCTCAGACTGTGCGACCTGACCGACCTGGAGTACCTGGACGAGGAGTTCCACCAGTCGCTGCAGTGGATGAAGGACAACGACATCGAGGGGACCCTGGAGCTGACCTTCACCGTCAACGAGGAGGTCTTTGGACAGGTACCGACCTCGGGGGGGTCCGGAGGTCTTTGGACAGGTACCGACCTCGGGGGGGGCTCTGGGGTCTTTGGACAGGTACAGACCTCGGGGGGGCTCTGGGGTCTTTGGACAGGTACCGACCTCGGGGGGGCTCTGGGGGTCTTTGGACAGGTACCGACCTCGGGGGGGGGGGGGGGTCCGGGGGTCTTTGGACAGGTACCGACCTCAGGGGGGGCTCTGGGGTCTTTGGACAGGTACCGACCTCGGGGGGGGCTCTGGGGGGTCTTTGGACAGGTACCGACCTCGGGGGGTCTTTGGACAGGTACCGACCTCGGGGGGGCTCTGGGAGGTCTTTGGACAGGTACCGACCTCGGGGGGGCTCTGAGGAGGTTTGGACAGGTACCGACCTCAGGGGGGGCTCTGGGAGGTCTTTGGACAGGTACCGACCTCGGGGGGGGTCAGGGGGTCTTTGGACAGGTACCGACCTCGGGGGGGTCCGGGGGTCCTTTTCAGGTACTGACCCTGGGGGGGTCGGGGGTCTTTGGACAGGTACCGATCTCAGGGGGGGGGTCCGGGGGTTGTTGGACAGGTACTGACTCGATCGATCACAGATATTAGTGTGTCTTCTGATCGATCAGATATTCCAGTGTATCTTCTGATCGATCACAGATATTCCAGTGTGTTCTTCTGATTGATCAGATATCCAGTATCTTCTGATCGATCACAGATAATTCTCGATCAGATATTGTCTTTCTGATCGATCAGATATTCCAGTGTCTTCTGATCGATCACAAATGTCCAGTGTCTTCTATTCACCGAGCGAGAGCTGAAACCCGGAGGAGGGAACATCCCGGTGTCGGAGAAGAACAAGAAGGAGTACATCGAGCGGATGTGAAGTGGAGGATCGAAGAGGAGTGGTTCAGCAGACGGAGAGCCTGGTCCGAGGGTTCTACAGAGGTAAGGCGGCCGGGCTCGGTCTGTCGTCCCCGGTGGGTCCTGACCCTCTGGTTCCCGCAGGTGGTGGACGCCCGCTGGTGTCCGTGTTCGACGCCAGGGAGCTGGAGCTGGTGATCGCCGGAACGGCCGAGATCGACCCTGTCCGCACTGGAGGAGCAACACGGAGTACCGAGGAGGTACGGCGGTGGGCTCCGCCCGCGCTCGGGTGGCGTCAGTAACCCGGCGCTGTCGTCCCCAGGTTACCATGACAACCACATCGTGATCCGCTGGTACTGGGGCGGCGGTGGAGAGGTTCAACAACGAGCAGAGGCTGCGGCTGCTGCAGGTGAGCTGGTTCTGGCGGGACCCGCCCGCGGCGGGAACGCTCAGGTACTGACGGCTCCCCCCCTCAGTTCGTGACCGGGACGTCCAGCGTGCGCGTACGAAGGCTTCGCCTCGCTGCGCGGCGCAGTAACGCACCCCGCAAGTTCTGCGTGGAGAAGTGGGGGAAGGTCAGCTCCCTTCCCAGCGTCAGGTCGGTCTCCCCGCCAACGCCGATGTCAGAGATGACGCTGACTCCGCCCACTCTCCCGCCGCAGGGCCCACACCTGCTTCAACCGCCTGGACCTGCCCCGTACCAGTCCTTCTCCATGCTGTTCGAGAAGCTGCTGACGGCGGTGGAGGAGACCAGCACCTTCGGCTTGGAGTGAAGCAGAGCTTTCCCGCTCTTTTTCTAACAGCGAACCACTTCCTGTCTGTGGAACCGGAACAGGTGAAGCAACCTGGGTCTGTCTGTGCTTTGTTTGTACTTTTGAGGAAGAACAATCAAATAAAAGACACAAACCTTCATGAGTCGCTCCAGTTTGTCTAGTGATGACAGCAGTGGGTTTATTGGAGCCGCGCTGGTTGATGACATCATCACTCTGAGACGGCCGATGCACACTACGGTTGTGTCTGAATTCTCCGTCACCATTGTCTAACGCGTCCAATTCCAAATCCAGTGCACTGGAAATTTCCCAGAAGTCTTTGCCAAAAACTTTAACATTGATACTAGATTATCTTAAATAGACCGCAATGCATTGTGGTATATAGAAACTTTCTTTGTAACTTTTGAACCAAACATCCTCGTTTTCCTCACCAGAACTCTTAAATAAACCTCATCAAATGTATTTATTTCACTTCATGAAGTCGATGACATCACATGTTTGGACCAATGACAGTACTGGACATCGTGCTACACATTATACAGGATTTAGGGATTAGGGAGGGAATTCGGACACAAAATCCATTTAAAAAATTCAAATCCAATTCAAAATGAAAAACTTTATTGATCCCAGACATCAGATTGATTCAGTTCTAGAGTCTCTTCTGATTGGTTCCCAGATGTCGGTCATGGGGGTTCAGCGTGTCTGTTTTCTTCTTGTTGATGAAGGCGTTCATGAAGCGTCTGGGGCGGTCCCCCACCACCCGTGGGTCCCTGCAGCCCCACCAGCTGGCAGCTCTTCTTCCACAGCTGCTCCTGCAGCTGGCAGTCGTAGGACAGCTCTGAGGACCGGGTCTTCAGACCGTTGTACAGGTAGCAGCCGCCCACGCCCTCCAGCTCTGCGGCCGCGGCGCCGTACACGGAGATGGAGGCGCCCTCTGCCGGAGTCTGAGGGGAACGGGGGCGGTCAGGTCCGGACGGCAGCGGAGAGGGAGAGCTCTGAACCCGGACTCACCCTGAACAGAACCTTGGCCACCGGCCTCTTCAGCACCTGCGCCAGGGTCCACAGGTTATCGTAGAGCGCCGTGTCCACCATGCCGGGGTCCACGGCGTTGACGGTGACGGGGAAGCCGCCGGCGCTGAGCTGCTCCTGCAGGTGGTAGGTGAAGAGGACCAGAGCCAGCTTGCTCTGGGCGTAGGCTCCATGAGAACTGTAGCAGATCCTGCAGGAGAACCACAGCAGATGAACCGCAGAAGAGACAGCACGGGTCACTTCCTGTTGGAGAGGATCTCTACTGTCATTGGTGGAGAACGTCATGGAGGCAGAACGGAGGACAGCTGACCTTTAGACTGGTTCTGACCTGGTTCTCATCTTGAAACCACTTTTAAACTTTAAAACTGTTCTGAACTGCAAACCGGTTCTCACCTTTAATCCAAGTTCTAAACTTTATACCTTCTCACCTTTACACGGTTCTGGTTATAAACCGGTTCTAAACTTTATATCAGTTCTCACCTTTACACAGTTCTGGTCTATAAACCGGTTCTCACCTTCAAACCCAATTTCACCTTTACACGGTTCTGACTTTTAAACCGGTTCTGGTCTTCAAACGGGTTCAGGCTGTTCAACTGCTTCTCGCATTCAAACCAGTTCTGTCCTTTAGACGCTGCACACGGACGCTCTTGAACATCTCCTCATCAGACTTTCAGGTTCTGGAGGAATCGATCTCTCTTGGGCTGGACGCTGCACACGGATGTTCTTGAACATCTCATCAGACCTTCAGGTTCTAGATGAATCCGTCCCTCCTGGGCTGGACGCTGCACACGGACCCTCTTGAACATCTCATCAGACCTTCAGGTTCTAGAAGAACTCTAGAGGAACGGCTCAGACCCATAGAGCTGGTTAAAAGGGAATCAAACGTTCAATACCTGCGGTTCAGGTCGTCCAGGTGGACCTCCCCGGCGTAGTGTGTGGCCGACGACATGTTGATGACCCTGGAGCAGAAGCCCCGCCTCCCCGACCTCCGCAGCAGGTCCAGCAGCAGGTTGGTCAGCAGGAAGTGGCCCAGGTAGTTCAGGCTCCAGTGGAACTCGAAGCCGTCCTCCGTCCGTCTCTCAGGAACCAGCATGGTTCCGGCTGCGGATCGGATCAGGAACAGGAGCTGCGGTCTGGTGGGTCACGTCTGACCGAGGGGGAGGAGCTTACCTACCGTTATTGACCAGCACATGGAGAGGAAGACCTCGGTCCCTGAAGGACTGGGCAAAATGTCTCACCGACGCCAGGGAGGTCAGGTCCACGAACATGAACTCAGCTGCAAGCAGAAGAACCCGTCAGAACCAACAGAACCAGAGCAGTGGACTCTCAGCTGTCCAGAACCCGTCAAACCAACAGAAACAGAGCAGTGGACTCTCAGCTGTCCAGAACTCATCAGAACCAAGATGAAAGGAAAGATGAAAGGATGAAAGGAAAGATGAAAATATGAAAGGAAAGATGAAAGGATGAAAGGAAAGATGAAAGGAAAGGATGAAAGGAAAGATGAAAGGAAAGATGAAAGATGAAAGGAAAGATAAAAGGATGAAAGGAAAGATGAAAAGATGAAAGGAAAGATGAAAGGAAAGATGAAAAGATGAAAGGAAAGATAAAAGGATGAAAGGAAAGATGAAAAGATGAAAGGAAAGATGAAAGGAAAGATGAAAAGATGAAAGGAAAGATGAAAGGAAAGATGAAAAGATGAAAGGAAAGATGAAAGGATGAAAGGAAAGATGAAAGGATGAAAGGAAAGATGAAAGGAAAGATGAAAAGATGAAAGGAAAGATGAAAATATGAAAGGAAAGATGAAAGGATGAAAGGAAAGATGAAAGGAAAGGATGAAAGGAAAGATGAAAGGAAAGATGAAAAGATGAAAGAAAGATAAAAGGATGAAAGAAAGATGAAAAGATGAAAGGAAAGATGAAAGAAAGATGAAAGGAAAGGATGAAAGGAAAGATGAAAGGAAAGATGAAAAGATGAAAGGAAAGATGAAAGGAAAGATGAAAGGAAAGATGAAAAGATGAAAGGAAAGATGAAGGATGAAAGGAAAGATGAAAGGATGAAAGGAAAGATGAAAGGAAAGATGAAAAGATGAAAGGAAAGATGAAAGGAAAGATGAAAAGATGAAAGGAAAGATGAAAGGATGAAAGGAAAGATGAAAAGATGAAAAAAGATGAAAATATGAAAGGAAAGATGAAAGGATGAAAGGAAAGATTAAAGGAAAGGATGAAAGGAAAGATGAAAGGAAAGATGAAAAGATGAAAGGAAAGATAAAAGGATGAAAGGAAAGATGAAAAGATGAAAGGAAAGATGAAAAGATGAAAGGAAAGATGAAAGGAAAGATGAAAAGATGAAAGGAAAGATGAAAGGATGAAAGGAAAGATGAAAGGAAAGATGAAAGGAAAATGAAAGGAAAGGATAAAAGGAAAGATGAAAGAAAGATGAAAAGATGAAAGGAAAGATGAAAATATGAAAGGAAAGATGAAAGGATGAAAGGAAAGATGAAAGGATGAAAGGAAAGATGAAAAGATGAAAGGAAAGATGAAAGGAAAGATGAAAGGAAAGATGAAAGGAAAGATGAAAAGATGAAAGGAAAGATGAAAATATGAAAGGATGAAAGGAAAGATGAAAGGAAAGATGAAAGATGAAAGGAAAGATGAAAGGATGAAAGGAAAGATGAAAAGATGAAAGGAAAGATGAAAGGAAAGATGAAAGAAAGGAAAGATGAAAAGATGAAAGGAAAGATGAAAGAAAGATGAAAGGAAAGATGAAAAGATGAAAGGAAAGATGAAAGGATGAAAGGAAAGATGAAAAGATGAAAGGAAAGATGAAAGGAAAGATGAAAGGAAAGATGAAAGAAAGGATGAAAGGAAAGATGAAAGGAAAGATGAAAAGATGAAAGGAAAGATGAAAATATGAAAGGAAAGATGAAAGGAAAGATGAGAGGAAAGATGAAAAAATGAAAGGAAAGATGAAGATGAAAGAAAAGATGAAAGGAAAGATGAGAGGAAAGATGAAAAGATGAAAGGAAAGATGAAAAGATGAAAGAAAGATGAAAGGAAAGATGAAAAGATGAAAGAAAAGATAAAAGGAAAGATGAGAGGAAAGATGAAAAGATGAAAGGAAAGATGAAAAGGTGAAAGAAAAGATGAAAGAAAGATGAAAAGATGAAAGGAAAGATGAAAAGATGAAAGAAAAGATGAAAGGAAAGATGAAAAGATGAAAGAAAGATGAAAAGATGAAAGAAAAGATGAAAGGAAAGATGAGAGGAAAGATGAAAAGATGAAAGGAAAGATGAAAATATGAAAGAAAAGATGAAGAAAAGATGAAAGGAAAGATGAAAAGATGAAAGAAAAGATAAAAGGAAAGATGAGAGGAAAGATGAGAGGAAAGATGAAAAGATGAAAGGAAAGAAGAAAAGATGAAAGAAAAGATAAAAGGAGATGAGAGGAAAGATGAAAAGATGAAAGGAAAGATGAAAGGAAAGATGAAAAGATTAAAGAAAAGATGAAAGGAAAGATGAAAAGATTAAAGAAAGATGAAAGAAAGATGAAAAGATGAAAGAAAGATGAAAAGATGAAAGGAAAGATGAAAAGATTAAAGAAAAGATGAAAGGAAAGATGAAAAGATGAAAGGAAAGATGAAAAGATGAAAGGAAAGATGAAAAGATTAAAGAAAAGATGAAAAGAAAGATGAAAAGATGAAAGAAAAGATGAAAGGAAAGATGAGAGGAAAGATGAAAAGATGAAAGGAAAGATGAAAAGATGAAAAAAAGATGAAAGGAAAGATGAAAGGAAAGCTGTGTTCCACTGTGTTTCCTTCTTTGAATCTTCACTCCATTAACACGTCTTCACATTTAAATGATCTGATCTTTAAGGTCATACGTTTTATTTTCTTGTGTTCAGAACGTTCTGACCACAGAGTTGGAACATCTGGACTTCATCAGAACATCCTGCCATGTTAGATACAGCCTTACGTTCTATCTGAAGTTATTATGACTGTATAACATGGAGACGACCTTCATCACAGCAGAACTCTGCAGACGGATCCGTGTTTGCTAAGCGTGTTCTGTTCTCTGTTTGATGAACATTCTGGAAACCGTTTCTGTATTCCATCAGATCCAGCTGTTGTTCCACCACAGATGAAAGAGAATGAAAGAATGAGAGGATGGAGGTAAAGATGAAAGGATGAGAGGATGAAATGAAAGACAGGATGAAAGAATGAGAGGAAAGAAGAAAGGATGAGAGAAGAACAGGAGGAAAGACAGACGGAGGACAAAGACCTTTTCCTTCAGCGGCCTCAGCGTTGATCCTCCTGACGGCCGCCGCCCCCTCCTCTCTCTCGTTTCCGGCTGCAGGTGGAAACAGAACCAACACCTCAGATATCTTCATCTTCACTTCTGATGACAGCAGATGATAAGCTCCACCCACCGGATTGATGCACATGCATGCCCAGGTGTGCCAGCGCTCTGGCCCGTCTCGAACCCATGCCTCTGGTCCCCCCCTCGACCACGCCGACCCTCCCTTCTGCTTGATTGTGCAACTGTGGGCTGGGCAGAGCAGAACGTCAGGTACCGGAATCCTGAAGACCAATCGGGCCTTTGTTCCAAATCCTAAACCAATCCGCCCTCCAGAGCCGGCCACATCTGAGCTTAGTGCACGGAAAACCCAGACGGTCCAGCCTGGGATGACCGGAATGACGGAAAACTCTGGTTTCTTCATTCTGCGGATCAATTCAAACCTGAGTCGACTGCATGGATTCTTCTCCCCAGCCGGAATGACCGGAAAACTCTGGTTTCTTCATTCTGATCCGGACTCAAACCTGAGTCTGACTGCAGGACCAGACGTCCAGCCGGGA
Organism: Oryzias javanicus; assembly: GCA_003999625.1. Classification (NCBI taxonomy): domain Eukaryota; kingdom Metazoa; phylum Chordata; class Actinopteri; order Beloniformes; family Adrianichthyidae; genus Oryzias; species Oryzias javanicus. The sequence continues at coordinate 1,676 of CM012438.1, read as the reverse complement.
CGACCGGAAAACTCTGGTTTCTTCATCTGATCCGGATCAAACCTGAGTCTGACTGCAGGAACCAGACGTCCAGAGAGGCCGGACCGGAATGACCGGAAAACTCTGGTTTCTTCATTCTGATCCAGATTCAAACCTGAGTCTGACTGCAGGAACCAGACGTCCAGCCGGGACGACCGGAAAACTCTGGTTTCTTCATTCTGATGCCGGACTCAACCCGAGTCTGACTGCAGGAACCAGACGTCCAGCCGGGACGACCGGAAAACTCTGGTTTCTTCATTCTGATCCGGATTCAAACCTGAGTCTGACTGCAGGAACCAGACGTCCAGCCAGGACCGGAATGACCGGAAAACTCTGGTTTCTTCATTCTGATCCGGACTCAAACCTGAGTCTGACTGCAGGAACCAGACGTCCAGCCGGGACGACCGGAAAACTCTGGTTTCTTCCATTCTGATCCGGATTCAAACCTGAGTCTGACTTGCAAGGAACCAGACGTCCAGCCGGAATGACCGGAAAACTCTGGTTTCTTCATTCTGATCCCGGACTCAAACCTGAGTCTGACTGCAGGAACCAGACGTCCAGCCGGGAGGACCGGAAAACTCTGGTTTTCTTCATTCTGATCCGGATTCAAACCTGAGTCTGACTGCAGGAACCAGACGTCAGCCGGGACCGGAATACCGGAAACTCTGGTTTCTTCAGTCGATCCGGATTCAAACCTGAGTCTGACTGCAGGAACCAGACGTCCAGCCGAATGACCGGAAAACTCTGGTTCTTCATTCTGATCCAGATTCAAACCCGAGTCTGACTGCAGGAACCAGACGTCCAGCCGGGACGACCGGAAAACTCTGGTTTCTTCAATCTGATCCGGATTCAAACCTGAGTCTGACTGCAGGAACCAGACGTCCAGCCGGAAAACTCTGGTTTCTTCAGTTCTGATCCGGATTCCAACCTGAGTCTGACTTGCAGGAACCAGACGTCCAGCCGGAATGGACCGGAATGACCGGAAACTCTGGTTTCTTTTCTTCATTCTGATCCGGACTCAACCCGAGTCTGACTGCTGCCAGACAGGAAACCAGACGTCCAGCCGGGAATGACCGGAAAACTCTGGTTTCTTCATTCATTCTGATCCGGACTCAACCCGAGTCTGACTGCAGGAACCAGACGTCCAGCTGGGACCGGATGAGGAAAACTCTGGTTTCTTCATTCTGATCCGGATTCAAACCTGAGTCTGACTGCAGGAACCAGACGTCCAGCCGGAATGACCGGAAAACTCTGGTTTCTTCATTCTGATCCGGATTCAAACCCGAGTCTGACTGCAGGAACCAGACGTCCAGCCGGAAATGACCGGAAAAACTCTGGTTTCTTCATTCTGATCCGGACTCAAACCTGAGTCTGACTGCAGGAACCAGACGTCCAGCCCGAATGACCGGAAAACTCTGGTTTCTTCATTCTGATCCGGATCCGGATTCAAAACCCAGTCTGACTTGCAATGAGAACAACGTCCCAGGTCCGGGACAGAGGAATGACCGGAAAACTCTGGTTTCTTCATTCTGATCCGGACTCAAACCCGAGTCTGACTGCAGGAACCAAGTCAGGCCGGGACCGGAAAATGACCGGAAAACTGGTTTCTTCAATCCGGATTCAAACCCGAGTCTGACTGCAGGAACCAAGAGCGTCCA